>CM077617.1:6482797-6751569 GCA_039566895.2 Turritopsis rubra | reverse complement strand
CGGTTCGTCGTAGACATATGATCCTGTACTTTTCTTATCAGAATTTCGAGCACTACAACATGGTTATACGTTACTTATCGTTGATTTAATTTTTCGTGAATTCTCAGTGTGTCTGGGAGGACGTAGACTAAATATGGCGGCGAGCGACGACGCCTTGCGGCTAGTTATCTAAATTGCGATAATAGATTTAATGCTAAAATTACACGATTATCTGAAATTAACAATTTAAATGCCAACTTTGTGAAGGATGTACTTTGCAGCTACTTTTCACTCTGAAAAGTCGGTAAAATGTGAAATTTTTATCTTGGTATCTAACTACAGAACCGAATCGTTGTTTCCATAAAATCTTGTAAGAATTAAAATAAGTTCGGTACGGGTTGTCTCTATACGTATAAGTTTATGAAAGTGGTCTTCTATATTACATATGACATCAGTTGGTACCAACGATAGCAGCATTTCCTAACCAAAATGAACATTCAAGTTCTCCTTGAGAAAGGGTGATGTTGCTGAGGTCTTGGTTTGACTACGTGTCATATCGCAACAAAATCGCAACGAAAAATTTTGAAATTACTTTGGTGACACTCATAACGTCAGTAAGCTCTCCTCAATCTATTACTATCTCAAGATTTAATACTGTCTTTACATAGCGTACGAAAAGGCTTCTGTATTAACACATTTCCTTACATTGGAGAATAAATGGAGAGTAATCAGCAAACAGATGACGCAGCCGGCAGCGATAGATCACTAGAATTCGCTTTATTGAAGAAACCGCTTAATGGTTCGACGTAAACATACGATTTACACCAAAGCTGGGAATTCAATAACACGCCAGTACGACCTAATTACATTATTAATCGTACTGACTAAACAACCGAACCACCTGAGACGATCTGATACGATCTGAGTCGAACTGAAACCACCAAGAGATGAGCTGAGACGACCTGAGACCATTTGTAACAATTTACGCACCTAATTTCCTAAACCACGTCGGCCGATTTGGGATTTTCGGAGTACATTGGAATCCTCGCCTTTTCTCCACTCACAAATTTATTCGTTCAAACAGATTTTTCAACATTAAATTTGCTGTGTTTATGTAAGGTTTTTCAATGCGCATGCGTCGATGTATTGGGCAAGTGTAAATTGAGCTAAACAAAAATCTGCAAGAAGTTATAGTCGACAGTCAAAAAAACATGTTTTGCAGGAATTAATTGGAGCGAATGGCTGTCTGTTTCAAATTTCGTGTACTTTTAGAGGATTAACTTACCTTTCAAGTATCAATGTATTGCCAATGAATCGTGTGATGAAGATCTGGTCACGTGGCCAATTTTCGTCTTAAAACAACTGAAAACTGAAACGACATGTCTGGATCAAAGTTCACTTGTGTTAAATAGTTGGATTCTGAGTTTATAAAAACACAATTCAATCAACAAATTACGTGACAAAAAGATCCTTAAAATGTTTATTTTTATATTCGGAATTATACATCTTGAATAACATAAATTAAATAAATATCTTTTTTGCTAGGACGATTCCCACCGAAACTCGAAACATCCGACAGCCGAAAGGACGGGGTTGATTTTTTTTTTCAGTGATAGATTCAACTCGTATCAGCTCGTATCAGCACATCTTATGGTGGTTTCAGTTCGTCTCAGCTCGTCTCAGCTCGGTTCAGATCGATTATTAATTCATTCGTTCTATTTCATAAGGGTGTATAAGTGATATTTCCATATAGGAAACTGAAAGTTTTAGTGAAATTGTGCAATATAGCATTGGAAATAAAGATATTCTTTATGACTAACCCTGATATTGCGCTGGCACGTCAAGTTCCGCTTACAAATCGCTTCTAGTGTTTGAAGTTATATGAAGTTTAAATGCAATTTAGCCATTCAATAGATTAATTAGAACTTCACTTGTCAACGCACACCATTTTTCAGTATGTAGCAAGTTCCGCTTACAAACCGTTTGTAATCAGCAGGGAAAGTCTTTACGCGTTATATGTTTGTCAGCGTACGGATTAACTGAATATACTGACATAAATGAAACCAATTTTAACAAACTCGCCAGAAGATGGAGTGTTAAAGTCCGAATTATAAAAGAACAAATGTCGCACGTCTTTCACATGGAGCAACGGAAATGCTGACATCCAACATATAGTTTTAGCGAGAAATAAACACTATTTTTAACTGATACCTAAATTATACCTTAAATTTACAGTTAGGTTACACCTTTTAAATATGACAATAAATACGTTTTAGTTCCCATCACATGGTTAATCTACCTGAACCGTTCACTTCTCCAATGCTCAACAAATTCACCGTATTCCGCATTCCCCCTGAGAGCATCACGGTTGCAACAACTTGCAGTAAAATTTTCTAGAAGTAAACAAGATTCTGTGCAAACTCAATCTTTGCGTCTTTTCTATGTAGCCGCCATCGCAGTCACTTTTTTAGGGAAAAGATATCGTTGAAATTTTCCTCAGCATTGAACGGTATTAAACCCTTTCTCTTTAGTATAAACTTTTCTTTTTCATAAAGATGTTCATTTTCATAAGGCAAATTCTAAGATAAATCGTCCTTATTGGAAAGAAAAATCATGTTAAGAACAGTTAACAAACACTTACACCTCTAAGTTGAGCTTGTAATCATTAAAGTTTCTATAAAGTAGGTAAATCTATTGAAATGCGTAGTTTTAAATCCATTGAACAGCTTTCTTTGACCTCTTTTCTGAATAAGAAAAAAAAAATGATTAAAATACAAGATTGTGATTCTTAAAATAAGATTTTCTTGCTGAGAAACGCTAATGCCAATATCATTTCACGCTTGTTGAAATTGCGCTACTTACGAGTTACTGTTACTGAAATTTCTTTCCATATTTAATTGCCTTTCGTTCTGAAACTGAACTTATAATAGAGCCGCATATGTTGTGAAAACTGACATATGTAAGTTTGTTAATGAATAAACACAGATGAAATATAGAATCACAGTATCAATCTATTGATTTTTTTCTTTTTAGTAATTTTTTATCCGTTTTCTCTGCATTTATGAAATTTTATTTATGATTACAGATTTCGTTTTTTAATCGGGAAAATCGTGATTTAGTCAAAAATATCTTTATGCTGTTTTTTATGAAAAAATCATATATGTTGTATCATATATCATTTCCATTTGTTTCTTACAGAAATGAAATTAAAGAGAAGTGGTATACAAAATCCAAGAAACATTATATAAAAGATTTTACAGAAACAGAAAGTCTATGTGTTTTTTGGAAAAATGAAGCATGGTGACCAACGTAATGAGCGCAGCCTCGACTGTTTTATGTTTTGTCCATGATGGGAAAAGGAATAAAAGTTCTGTTGTGACAGTGATGAAGTTGAAGTTACAAATCTTCTGCTGAGGAATTAGAGCAAGATGGTAGCCTTCCGATAGTTTCATTAAAACATAACGAGTTGGTTACTTGGATTATACATATCTTTTTGTGTTCGGATGGTTAATGAGAACTTATGAAACTTGTAACACTAGATGAATAAGCAGATGCAAGAATGAAAGTGTTGTGACAGTTGTGATTTAAGTAGTAGTCGTTATACACTATTCATGTGTATGACGTCGTCGCTTGTTTCATTTTCACCCAAACTTAATTGTCGTACCAGCTGATGTTGGACTTATTTGCAATGTAAAAACAATGCAGATGTGTTGCCTGGTAAATTAATCTGTAACTTATCTTACTTACCTTGTAAAGCCTTGTTTTGCAAATATCAGTATGACATGGTTAAATAATGAGTTGTTTTGTTTTTCGTTTTTCCCACCCACAGTCGTTTTCCCTTTAATTTAAAAATTATAAAGATTTTCTATTTTATTTCATGTATTTTTAACTTACTTACTAAGCCAGAATCTTCCTGTTTTAAGCCAAAAAAATATATCTCCAGATTTTTGAAAATCTTGATTAAAAGAAAATTGTTCTTTGGAAAAGCAAAAATTCTTATTTTAGGAATCCTTGTTTTAAATTGCTATTTATTTTGCTCAAAATAAAAAATGGAATTTTTGCTCTGTAGGTAAAGTCTTGTTGTGTAGCATCAGTTGAATCCAAATTTAACTTTTAGTAAAGGTAACGAACGATTCGGGTAAAATCAATTTCCTCTCTGGTTAAATCAATATTTTAAACAACTTCTTATCACTTCAAAATAAGACAGACCATAAGCGGGAATGACAAATTATGAATGTCTTTCTATCGATTTTTTTCTTTTTTGCCAAGTGAGGTACAATAATTGCTTTTAACATTCCTTTTAAGTATTTTGACTTTCAGTAGATATGATATAATATTAGAGAAAACTAAGTTAAAAATTAATTAGACAAATATAAATACAATATTTTTAGATGATCTTTTAGATGCTCCAAAAGAAAGCTTGCTAAACGAAGCAACAAAAGATTTTTAAACCATTAAACTCCTTTTGACTTATCATTCAATTTACCATTCAATTTCCGTTTTAAGAAAAATAGTTTTGCAATTAAGAACATGTGTCTATAATCTATCCTTGTATTGGCCAAGGCTTTCTAACTTTAGTTCTTTTTTTTAATTACATCTGTTCTTATTTGACAAAAGAAGCAAAAGCAATAGTGGTAGATTTTGAGATATTGCCAAATTTTCAAACACAATTCACTAAAAAAATGGAAAACTAAAAAAATGGAACTAAATAAATACTGTTGTTACTAGCATCTGCACAATATAATAATTTGTTCCAATAACTGCAAGAAACGATCATTTTGTGAAAAGCGTAATTTCAACTTTTTTTTCTATAATCAAGGTTTTGTTGTATACATATTATATCTTATTATGTTTATCACGCAGATGTCAGTAAAACAATTGGTTAAGGCATTATTTAATACAGGCATGCATTTCATTGGAAAGGCTTTTTACTTTGCTTTACTAAAATTTTCCGCATTCCTTATCTCACGTAGTTACTTCTATAATCACAAAATAACGATATTGACTCTTTCTATCCTTGACAAACAGTCAGAAACTTTAATTAAAATTTGTCACTACCTGTTTGCTACCTGTTCTTTTGGCGATTGATCAGTATTTCTTTTGTGACGGTTTCTTTTATGCGATTACGATGAAATCTTAGTTATTTGTACTAGAAATATATGAAGAAACACTAATTCTAATACAATATGCACATCATTGACCTGAAATGCTTGCAGCGGTTTTTCTCCATAATTTGTGAAGTATTTATAGTTAGACCTTCTAACGTTGTGACTTTTCCTAACTTTTATGTGGCTTTACTTCGGCAAAAAAGTTACTGGAAAATATTCCGAAGTGTTACCACTTTTTTAGTAAAAGGCATTGTTAAGTGTATTTAAAAGTTAAATGTTGCTTGTTATTACATAAAATTGTATTTTCAATGTTTGTATAGGTATTATTTCAATACTAAGCAATGATAAATCTTTTTTTTTTTTCTTAGACATTTGTGATACGGAATATCATTATGTAAATATTGTATTTATCATTACAGGTGTGTATTGTATAAAACACAGGTGCAGTTGATTCAGTTGTTCAAATTCGTCCAAACATAAATAAAGTGACTGTTCTGAGCAATTGTTAAATTGTGTTTATTTAATACTATGAATATATGTTGTTGACAGCAATTTCATTGGTCGTGTATCCATTGAAAAATTTCAACACATTCTTCAACAAGTCAATTTTTCTAACTGAGCTAAACCTTTTTTCTAACTAAAGTCCAGATTTTGGCAAAGTCACAAAGTCATATTTAACGGGTTGACTCTTATTTCTCATGTCCTTTCCATACTCCCTACTTTGCAAGATGTCCCTTAAATTTGCATATAGTTCCATTAAATGCAGCCGTTATGTGAATATGAACATTTTTGTCCGTATTGTTATATATAGATTTGTTGATGTTCGGAAATATTGGAAGAGGTAAAAATGGATTAAAATTCAATCGCCTTATGCATTTCTTTCTTGCCGAAAATCTTGACTATATTTTTCCGCATTCCCGATGTTATCATAGAATTGGATCAAAATGGATTTGATAAAACTGTATGATTGGATAAAATTGCATAAATAATATTGCTACTACTCTAATTATAGTCATTGAAACAGATAAAATTATTATTGTGTACATCACTGTAGTGACGTCTATATAGATCAGGTCTAACTAAAAGACCGATTATTTACATTGCTGAGAATGAAAATAATGGATACTTTGACGACTGGATAAAGAGATTAGCTGGCAATTTCTTTCCTGCGATTCCATTATATTTAATTGAAACCATGATGATTTCTGATGAGACTTTAATTAAATGGTGACGTTCGTACTAATTTTTAATTGCGCCTATATCAATAATATTTCCAATATTGCATTAATCTTCTTAGGTTTACCGAAAAGACTTGCATCTTAGACATAGATTATAGTATTAAAAGGATTTGAAATGACAAAGAAACAATCCATGGACAATTTTTTTCCTGTTTTACGTAAAAGACCAACAAAATCTGTGATAAATGAGGCAAAATAGTCTACTGGTTTCTCTGCATACAAACATTGAGGGAATAAATATTTATAGAATTATACTATCAATATATAAAAGGTTGCACAGCCTTGAGCTAAAAGACCAATATGTTCGCAAGCGAAAAAAACGTTTTGAAGACGTGTAAGGATGTCAGATGCTAACCAAATTTATAGAGTCTGAGAAGCAGAATGTGATATAAAGTCGTGACAAATCATATTTATTTCTCATTTTGCCAGTTGACTAAGTGAGTCAACGTAACACGGAGAGCTGAGAACAATTAAAATTAATAAAATTCATTGGTAAGATTAAATAAGTTATTAAGCATGATTAAAATTTGAGTATAAATAAAGGTTGGGCGAGCTGTTTATTTTCATTCTGCGTTTGATTTTGTTTGAGTTATAACAAGTACAAATCACATCATGAAGATAATCATAAAATTGTTGTTGCTGTCCATGCTTATTGGCTTGTCAGTTGGCGGCAGCGGTCAGGCTAATCATAACGGTAAGTTCTTATTGCTAATATGCTCAAATTATAAGGATATGGACTATTAATGAGTACGAATAAAATGTTCTTTTTAGGCAATAATAATCATGGAGATTGGCCAGAAGGTGAGCAGTAACTTCTAGTAACATCGACCAAAAAATATAAATATAGATGTGAGATTTTATGTTAAAAAATT
Source organism: Turritopsis rubra (assembly GCA_039566895.2). Taxonomy (NCBI): domain Eukaryota; kingdom Metazoa; phylum Cnidaria; class Hydrozoa; order Anthoathecata; family Oceaniidae; genus Turritopsis; species Turritopsis rubra. Next base: position 6,744,372 of record CM077617.1, on the reverse strand, counting down.
ATACAAAATCATTTCCCGATTGAATTTTATATCTAGCTTGACGTTTATTAACCGCAATCGTTGTTAAAGCAACGTAACATAAGTAAAACAACGGTCTCTATATCTGCTCATCAGCTTCCAAAAGCTCTTTGACGTATAGAAATTGGCAGTTGGAGTGGTTCCCATATTAAGGCGCAAACTTGTGCTTTAAACCAACAAGAACATTAGGAAAATCCGTACACTTTTGTAGAACTTAATTTTTTGAAAACTTATATTTATATATTTTTTTAAATTCAAAGAATGAAATCTTAAAAACTAATTGGCTGGCGCTGGAAAGATGTGCCTTTGTGCCTCATCTCCTTTTATGAAAGAAAGCGTGTGCAAGATAGGAAATATTAGTAACACTGTGGGTCACCAAAATTGACTTAAAATGACACTTTTCAAAAAATTGACTTGTATACGTGAGAGCATTTTCAAAAGGCTATAGCTTCAAAACACCACTTCACGTTCAAGATTCTTTCAATGTTCTTACAGTTTAAACTGAACTATTTGATCATATTTTGTTAAAAGCTATATATTGATATACACATTTAAAATAACATCTTGGACCACTCGGTCTTGTTTTACCTTACTACATATAAAATAAAAAAAACTTATTGTTATCATTATTTGATACAAAAACATGTGAGTCAAACAGTTAGCGCCAGTACTTAATATTTGTACATCCTAACAGATTCCCCTGAAGAATTATTGGACACGATTATGTCGGCAATTCAAGAAACAAGAAAGAATGAGGGTAAGTTTGTTTGTGAATGAATTTAATGGCAAGATTAAAAACAAGATTGTATACAAAGTTAAATGACTTATTTTATTTTGCAGACCCTAGTTTATTCAAACAGATGCAAGCAGATAAAAGAGGCGTCAGAGAAATTTGGGAACTAATGCGACGTCAGATATTAAAAGCGGTGAGTTTTTTTGTGAATGAATCTAATGGCAAGATTGAAAACATGATTGTATACAAAGTTAAATGACTTATCATATTTTATCTTAGCTGAAAAAAGTTGATGAATGAGGAAAATTAGGTTTGTAAATAATGTAAATTGTTTGTAACTTTGATTTGTTTAACTACGTTTTTGTTTGCATCTGATGTCATAACAGTGATAGACCTTTTCATAACTTATGCCATTGTATCCATGACCTCGTTTTTGCCGTCAATACGTACCAATATTATGGTCTACTTTATGCAGAATCTGTATGTTCAAATAAATGAATACTGTAAAGTTGCTTATAGTAGATAAAATGGAATGATTCTATCACTGTTAAGCCCTGAAAAAATATCCATGTAATTGTCTCTTTATTACTTATTCTGAGCTTTCTTATTTTGACTTTCTCTCTATTTTTTAAAAAACGGCTTGACTACTTTTCGACTCTAAATTGATAATAAAGAAGGTGTCTCATTTTAGAATTTTATCTCTTAGGTAATTAGGGTTTGAGTTGGCTCCACATTAACAATTTTTTATCTCAATTTTTTTACCAGAGAATAAAATCTATTCGATTGTAATTCAGTCTCATCTTTGAGTGTTTACAAATCATCTCACTATGTTGCCTTAATAATGTAATAATGATATCTCTCTTTTTTTAGCATTTCGAAGATGAAAATGAAGCAATACTTTTTGTAATTTTTGGGCAAATACACTTTTTTTAGCACGTCGACGTTTGTATTCAATTGCACAAGAAATAAAACTTTCATCGCATCATAACAGTTTCTGAAGTTCTATTACCCTCAATCTTCAATGTTATCTAGCATACCCCTGATCTGTTTACCACTAGCCCGCCCCAAAACAAACGTTTAAAATCTAAGCGGTAAAATATATATATAAAAAATGAGATATGTAATTTTATGTTAAAAAGACACTACAAGTATTTGAGATAATTGAGATCAGATGTTTGCGCCTTCAAGACTTTCTGAAATTTTGTGTTGCAACTTTTAAGATCATTGAGAACGTTTATAAATTGTTAGTAACACTTGCCTCCAAGCAATAAAGCACGGAGTTATCCATTATCCATTATCCATTATGTGTTTAATATTTCATTTTACGGTTCCACCGTCCATCAATTCTACGGGATCATGATAAGAAATCTTAAATGGAACCTAAAAATGTTTTTGTTATCATATTTTTTACATAATATTGAGTGAAACCGTAACATTATGCCTTTGCTCTGGATACCTAAATCAATTTAAATGTGAATCGTAAAAAAAGTATACCTCATGAGTATACAACCAAAGTGTCATTCTTCTACGAATTCCTTAAATGCTTTATCCCAATTGCTTGTACCACAATGATGTAAAACCATGATTGGCACATTCGTTCTTCTTCGTCATAATTTTTATTTCTATTAAATGTTATAATCTGAATAGAGAGAAATCGTATAAAACAGAAGCAAGTACATGATCATCAGAAACAGAACAAATTCTTTTAGAAGGTAAAATAGCGCAAATAAATAAATACCATGACATTTCTACTATCCTTTCCCTCCCACTGAAAAAATATATATAAATCAAGCAACAATCAAAAACCACAAACAACATTAAATTAATAAAAATATGATATAAATACAAGAATGACTTAGAGAACCATCATAGAAGAGGTAGATGTGATCAAAGTAAAGATTAAAATGTGACGACATTCAGTGGTCTCCCTCCTACTTCCTTCCCTACTAACAAAACAAACAACACACTTAAAAATAGCTATAACTTTCTTGGAAACAGCCATAAAAATTGGCTTGAAAAATAACAACAACAATAACACAGCATCAATAATATCTGAGCGTAACACAAAACCCTTTACTGCTTCACACGCAAAAAAACCCTCAGAAATAATAATGCAGCTCTTCCTTCCGTTGATAATGTTTTTACCGAAGAAGGCCAACAATGACGGAAGTGAATTTAAAGTGTCAAAGTTGTGGAAGGGCGCTTAATAGTTTGAGTGGTTTAAAAAATCATCAACGATGTTGAAAAAAACATACTGTAACGCTGGATTATCAACTGAAAGATGACTTACAAATTGTACAACTACCAGATGATCCCTTCCGAAAGATACATTTGAAGAAGAAATGAATAACGAAAAAATGACTGTGTTGAAGAGAAACATCTTCGCTTTGCCAAAAGGTCATCAAGGAAAAGAATTTATAAAGGAAATGACGAACCAAATAGAAGCTTGGTTCTCTAATTCTCCACATCGACATATAAATCTTAAGTGTTTGATGGTTATGCCGACTTTTTTGTTGCAAAAAGACATTATAAAACACGCAAAAGAGAGAAAACAAGAAAACACTAAAGGGAAGGCTTTCATTGTCGCAGGAGAGAAAAATGGATTTTGGTAGCTGAATGTATTACAATTCATAGTCGTTTGAAATGTACGAAGTATTGATAGTATATTGAAATCATTTAACAACTTCATGATTCAGGGAAAGATAAAAGTCGTAAAACATGGATTTGCTGCCGTTAACAGACGAAAATGCATAAGTTTCATCTGAAACACTCAGAAACCAGACCATTGGATGATGATCTATTGCTACAAGGAACTGTAAGATCTGTAAATACTGTAAACTTTGACAATTTGGACAAAGACACAATTTTGAAAGCAGCTCTTCATACCAATGGAAAATGGAAAAATTGTCTGTTGCAACATCTATCGTAATGCTGCTGTTGATCTTCGTAATTCGTAATGGCAATAACACTTACCATTTAGCAGGAAAATAACACTTACCATTTAGCAGGAAAATATGATTTTTAAGAGAAAGTTCTGGTAAAAGTGTACCAGATTGTATTTGAGGATTGCTAAAAAAAAAGATAAATAGAACCAAAAGAAGTTTTGTAGAATTACACCTAATAACTAAAAGTATTAAAGAATACAAAAAGTTTTGGATAATCTGACGGGCTTAAAGGGAATTGGAGCATACAGCGGTATAAGAGTTACTGAAGATTATACAATAGCGGGATGAGACATGATACGGAGATGGTCTGAGAAAGCTAAAGCGAAAAACAATGAAGAGCCGTCCGATTCTGCTCACATTTGGAAAGTCAGAGGCAATCCAAAAAACGGCCTGAGATTGATTAAGTTCCTGAAGAAAGCACCGCTGAATAAGTCAAACAGAAGAAAATAACGGAAATAATAAAGCAGCAAAGGAAACGAAGTCTACATAAACAATGGATTTATGCGCATCTGGTATACTAACGCTGACACACTAACACAAGATAAGCTGGAAGAATTAAAGATGGAAATAGAATCCGATGCACCACCAGATATTATTGCAATAACCGAACTGAAACCGAAATACTATAAACGCCAGCTTACGGAAGTTGACTACATTTTGAATACTTACTCTGCAGAATTCGAACATCTGAATAATCAAGACACGACAAGAGGCATTGTACTTTACGCCAGGCATTCGATATCGTACAAGAAAGTAGAGAAATCACGCATTCTGACAGAACAACAAAGACCGAAAGAATTGCTACTGACAGAGATTCGTCTCCAAAACAACGAAATCATGCCGTTTGCTGTTGTTTACCGCAGCCCATATAGTAGTACTGAAGAAAACGACCAGATGAACCAGTTTTTTCGTGCAATTCCTGGTATGAAAAGATACAACCACGTAGTTATTGTCGGTGATTTTAATCGAAGGGAAATTGATTGGGAGACATTTACATCTAGCAGCAGCCAAGACCACGATTTTATTGATGCAGTCAAAGATAGTTTTCTGACACAACATGTGAATCAACCAACAAGAGGACGAGGATCGGACGACCCTTCGCTATTAGACCTTGTATTTACGACTGGGGATCAACATGTTGAAGACATCAAATACGCTTCACCACTTGGCAAATCTGATCACGAACTGCTTAAATTGAACTACCAACATCAACCAGAAAAGCTTCCATCTAAAGTTGTTTCTGATTTTAATAAAGCCGACTTCGCAAGAATGAAAGAACTTCTTGACATCGATTGGACAGAACATTTTAAAGACTGCGGAGACGATATTGACAAGCTATGGAACAAATTTGAGGTAACGTATAAGGAATCCGAAGTAATATGTATCCCAACAAGAACAGTAAAGACTGGGAAAAGGGTGTTAAAGTATCGCCTTGATAAAAAGACGTTAGCTAGAAAGAAAAAGAAATACCGTCTATGGAAAGGCTTATGGACAGCAAGGATGCGAACGCGTATCTCACTTACTGTAAATGTAGAAATCAAGTGCGTAGAATGATACGCAAAGCGAAAAGAGATTTTGAGAAAGAAATTGCTAGATCTACAAAGAAAAATAGTAAAGCTTTTTGGGCATACGTGAATGCAAAAACTAAGATTAAATCATCAATTCCAGACCTACTTGTAAATGAAAATTCCGAAAAGATGGCAGAAACCGACCAAGAGAAGGCAAATTCTTTTCGAGCGTTTTTGTAGATCAACCAACGTTACCTGTTGCACTTGACGGTCTGAAGAAACCAATAATTGAAAGTGACTTTCAACTGGAGATGACCCAAGAAATGGTTTTGAAGAAATTAGAGGAATTGAATCCTAGCAAAAGTCCTGGTCCAGGCTGCCTACATCCACGTGTTTTGAAAGAACTAGCTGCCGTGATTGCTGAACCACTTCACATGATATTCGAAAAGTCTTACACCCTGGGAAAAGTCCCATCCGCTTGAAAGAGAGCTAATATCACAGCCATCTATAAGAATAAAGGTGACAAACATTCTGCTGGAAATTACAGACCAATTAGCCTGACTAGCATTGCATCAAAAATTTTCGAATCGATAATGCGTAATTCTTTACTATCATATCTCAAAGCAAATAAGCTTTTGTCAAATTGCCAGTGCGGTTTCCTTGGTGGAAGATCAACCATTCTGCAACTGCTCCAAATAATGGATAAATGGACGCAAATTCTCGAAAATGGAGGTGTGATTGATATCATATATTGTGATTTTAAAAAAGTGTTTGACACTGTTCCCCACTGTCAATTAATTGAAGTCTTGCGCCACTACGGTCTACAAGGTCCAGCTCTCTCCTGGATCAGAGATTTTCTGTCTGATCGATATCAACAAGTTTGTGTAAATCGAAACAAATCCAATGTATTTCCTATGACGTCAGGAGTGCCCCAAGGATCGGTCCTAGGTCCACTGCTTTTTGTCATCTTCATAAACACTCTAGTTGAAATTGTTGATGAGTCAGAACTTTTCCTGTATGCCGATGACTTGAAAATATTCAGAGAAATTGAAACCACGATTGACTCTGCTAACCTACAAAGCGATCTAAACAAATTATTGCAATGGACAGATACCTTCTTATTGAAATTCCATCCGGACAAATGTGAGCACATGAAAATAAAGTCAAGGTTGAAGTTTCCCGATGCAACACATATGTAATCGATGGCACTGTCCTCAAGCAAAAATAAGATGTGGATGACCTAGGCATAAATTTCGACGAGCACCTTTCATTTGAAAAACACATTAACGAAAAAGTGAACAAAGCTAATGCTCTTGTTGGTATGTTACGGCGAACATTTGTCTACCTAGATAAGGATTGTTTCGAGCTGCTGTTCACAAGCATTGTACGCCCCCATCTCGAATATGGTGGTCCTGTGTGGAACCCTCACCTGCAACGGCAGATCTCCCTTCTCGAAGATGTACAACGACGCGCAACAAAATTGATACCTGGAATGAAAACTTAAGCTACAAGGAAAGATTGGAAATCATGAACCTTCCGTCCCTGCAATATCGTCGATATAGGGGCGACATGATCGAGATGTATAAGATCACCCATGAACTTTATGATAAAGAAGCTATTGGAAATTTTCTTCGCTTTCGATCGCAGGATGGTCAAGAACACAACTTACGTCGTCACGAATTTATGGTCACCCGACAAAAGTGTCTTAAAGACGTAAAAAAGTATTCGTTTAAAAATCGAGTTGCGGAACAATGGAACAACCTGCCACCGGACCTTGTGCAAGCATCATCTCTTAATTCCTTCAAAAGTCGACTCGATAAGTTATGGAAAAGTGCTGGTATTATGTTTGATATCGATCTGAATCTCGTCGAAACAACAGCCTGTCGACAAACGCAATATTGACAAGTCGTTGAAAATTGAAACTGGTGTTAAAGGCACCATGTGCTTACTTCCAGAAATTTGTATAATATAATATAATGATACATTTTTATTATCATCGTTGCATTAAACTGTGTCTGTGCTTCGAATTATTGCCATCAAAAATTGATCGTTATTCTTCTTATAATTCTCTTTAAATGTTGTTTTGATTTGAAAACGATGAAAAATTGTTGAAATAATACAGAGCAGCTCATTTTCACGGTCAACATATTAATGAGAGGCGCAATTAATAAAAATTATTATAAGTTCAAAATAAAATAAAAAAAATGATTTTCTGGTCCGCATAACTCATGAAGAATGCTGTAACTTTCCCCGAGTAATCGAACTGCAAATGTGTGATGGGTAGTTCGGTAGTGCCTTTAAAGCTTAAATAGGTTGAATTACGCCAAATTAGACGAAAAACAACAATTTTGTAGAATGGGAATATCGATATATTGCGCTAGAGGCTTCGCTTCCAGATTGGCTATAGCATGTCGTCAAAATATACTTGCGACCAATGACATGGAACGTGCAAATGGGAAATCCTGTTTTGATAAAACCTAATTAGGAGTATGTGTTCCTAATTTGCATCTCTGGGAAGACTAATTAGGAATTAAGCTTAAACTGGATAATTTCAATTTTTAAACCTTATTTGGATTATTATTTTTTAGTTGTGTTGTTGTAGTGTTTTTAATTTATGTTTATCCAAAACGTCCTTCTAGCCGTCTGTTAATTATGTAATGTGCTACTAACTTATTTGATTATATTTTTCAGATTAAAAACAAAAAAATGTTGAGAAGTGTATAAAAGAACTGGTGTTTAGAAATGTTTCACGTATCAAGACAGTCCATCAATTGTAAGATAACTCGATGATGTTAAGGCAGGGTTCTACAAAATACTACATTTTGCGGACTTCGTAACTGGCGTCTCTCGTTTCTATTGAACCAATTGTATTACTGGTCCTTAAAATTTAAAGCTTCGAGAAGCAAAATAAATGTAACTGATCTCTCATAACAACGGTGTATCGTTCCATGCAACGTTTAAACAGTAGCACTTTCTAGCATTTTTTTGGGCCTTGCATGGTCAATTCAATGCAAAATACGTTACTTCCAATGTTAATAGTTTTGTAACGTTAAGATACAATGGGAAAGTCAATCTCGGATGGTTTCCTATATGTTTTAAGAAATTTGGCAATAACTGCGACAGAAGAGTCATTTTTAGGTAACCTCAAGCTAGTTTTTTTATTTGCACGTTTAGGGGGACACGCTATAAATTGTATACTTAGGAAGACACAAACGACGACGTCATCGTCTACCTATATATATATATATATATATATATATGAAGTTTGTAGATTTTGGAGTGTCAATACTAGCAAGAGAGATTATAGACTGTTTTGATTTTTTTCATGTTTTTTTGCATATTGTAAACCTTGTGGTTTTTGTCTCTTTAGTATGCCAAAAAGTTTTCCTCATATTTTTTTAACATTTCCAAATAGTCAGATAAATAGTTTCCTGTAGTTGTGTCTTTAGTAGACCCTGTGACGTGTGGTTTTGCAATGACTTTCGAATTTTCTCTTCTGCAGAAGAGTGCTGATTAAAGTTTCTTTCGGGATGATCTGTATTTATATATACCAATAGGTATATATACCTAAAACAAACATTACAAAACCATTGCCCAGAACTGCGTTTGAAAAGATTATATTTTTCGCGAGTACGTTCCACATTAAAAAGATGCCGTTCCAAATGGCGTATATTTGTTAACGAAAGCCTGTGGCATCCGTCCTTCAATATAATGGCTGGATGATGTTTCGAAATGAAATGGGAAAATCTCCTTTTTCTTTAACTGAAAGTGTGGAAGAAATGTCGAATTAAATGGCAACTGGCTGCAGGAAGAGGCTGCGCTGAGCGAGCAGTAACACCAACACCAGGGGTAGGAGACGACACACAGAGAAGACGCCAGATCATTAGGGTCTAACCCTTAGCTACACATCTTTAACAAAACTTAAATGTTATTTTCAATATACATAAAACTTCCAAACAACATCTTTTTAATTTAAGTTCAATAAGGAAGAAAGAACTTTTTTTTTTTTACCTATTTTTGGTTTTTTCCAATCTTCTTCCCACATGTGAACGAACGAAATTTCTACGCCAATTTTACGCAAGTGTTTATACACAAGTGGTTTAGATAAAAGGAGAACGCCGCAAAAATATGTACGCACAAACTTAAATGAAACATACCTCGAGAATGAAGCAGCTAGAGATTAGGGAGATAATCGTTATAAGGGAGAAGGTTCAAACTGTCCGCAAGCAAAAAAAACAAACAAGGGCGATTTTAATACTCAGCGTGCTAAAGCCGCTGAGTAATAATTTTTTGAACAGAAGTTTATCGTCATTCTTTCGATCTAATTATTTTTAGTAATAACAAAAGAATTTCTGTCTGACTGAACGAGAACATTATAAAAGTTATTATTACCACGTTTGTGTTTCTTCAAAATTATATTTCGCTTTGTACAAAAAAAAAATGGTAAACAAACTTTTTTTTCTCATTTTTGTCTGACATTCGATTTGTTATTAAAAATAGAAAAAATGCAATGCAATGAGTTCCTTAACTGTTTCAATTATCATTTGTCCCTACAATGTCTTTTCTATCTATCTATCTATTTATGTTTTCTATGTGTTTGTTTACATTCATGCCTCTTATTTTTACAAAAAATATTGTTGCCCTGACACTTCAGCGGCTGCACCGGTGAGTATAGAACGGAATGGCGTAATATTTAAGCGTAATTGAACAATAAGATCGCGCGAATTTTTGTATCGAATACAGCCCTACTACGCGGGCAATAGTTCAGGATACAAAAGTGTCCGTATGCAAGATGAATATCTCTGCATAGCAATTACGCATACAATCCGCAAAACAATGAATACATGTCCATATGGAAAGATATGCGAAATTAGACAACACGGAATACTGACTTCATAAAGTTAGCTGTAATAACGTTGCAGCAATGTCGAAATAGATTCGGTGGTTTTAACGTCGTTGCTATGACATCAGATAAACGTCATATATTCCACATTGCTGCAACATGATCAAAACTACGTTGTACTAACGTTGCTATTACATGTTGTTTTGTTGTTTGTATCTGACGCAATATAAACGTTGTATTAAAGTTAGTTGTTTCAACGTTTTAAGAGGTTGCTTCAATAACATTGTAATAATATTGTTTTTTGGGCTGTTGTTTGAACGTCGTTTTTACAATGCCAGATTAACGTCATACGTTGAACGTTGTTACAACAACAGCTTAATAATGTTGCAATAACGTTGTCACTTGTTATGTTGTTTTAACGTTATCCCGTTATATTGACGTAAAGAAGCCAACGTTGCTTAGAGGTTATTTCAATAACGTTGTACTAATGTTGTATTTTGGTTTTTTATTTTAACGTTGTTTCCACCACGTGCAGATTAAGTTCCTGTGTGATCAACGTTGCTGCGACATCATCTGAATAACGTTGAGATAACGTTATTTATATAAACGTTATTGAACTTAGTTGTTCTGCAGTTACAAGTGTAACGTCGCTACAGCGTTGCGCTTGCGTCGGCCAGAATAACGTTTAAATTACCTTGGCACAGAGTTGTACTTAAGTTGCCGATGTGGCGACGCAAATACAGGTACTATCTATTGTTGTTGCAACGTCGTGTGCCCACATGGATAGAATACTTAATCTGGCAAGAATACATCTTCCCCGAATTTCTGTTTAATCACGGTATTATGGCCGTATTATGAAGCTTCGCCTCGTTTCTATGCATCGTATAATTTTACTGATTTTCAACCTTATTACTTACTAATAGTCACTTATTCTTCCAATTCCCCAGTGTAGTAGTTAAAAGCAATTATGATATTGAAAACGAGGCGAAACTTGATGACTAGGCCATAAAACTGCGTTTAAAAAGAACTGCAGGAAAAGAGTATCCTATATATTAATACTCGATTCTCTGTTTGTCTGTCTAATTAATTAAGTAATTAAGCGTGATAAATGAACATCGTAAACAATCTTTTCCTGAGGTATCCTTTATATTTGTAAACAACACAAATGTCATAATCATTCTTCTTAGGAACGAAGGCATGGCTGCCGTGATGTAATTCATGGAATGGTCTGTTCCTGTACCTTGAATATGATTGAAATGAACTGAAAATTATGTTTATTTATGACTTCTGGTCCATTGTCGTTGCTCCATGTGAAAGCAATAGAGGTAAAATAGGCTTAAAATTCCTTCACAAACAAGATTGTAATTTATTTATTTCTCGGATTATTAATCTGTAAGGGACATCTACTGTGAATATATGCAATCAAGGTTTTCTATTCGTTCATTCTAAATATTCTTAAACATCAGATTAGAGCTGCATATTTTCTCACGATTTCATGAAGATAATTAGCTTCATACAGATCTCTCTCCAACTTTGTTTTCATTTTCATTCAAGTAGAGATATAGACTTGCAAGATTTAGGGGAAAATGTCTCGAGAAAAAATAGTAGTAACTGGCGTTTGTTGGGGTCCGCGACATGGCGACATAGCGATGGGTTGACAGAGAATTTTGGGAAAATTTTAGGGACAGGCTACTTTGACGTCATTAAATTTTTGATCAAGGCTATCTCTGTAACGGTTCGTCGCAGACATATGATCCTATACATTTTCTTAATCAGAATTTCGAGCACTACAACATGGTTATACGTTAGTTATTCGTTGATTTAATTTTTCGTGAATTCTCAGTGTGTCTGGGAGGACGTACACTAAATATGGGCGGCGAGCGACGACGCCTTGGCGGCTAGTTATCTATAAATTGCGATAATAGATTTAATGCTAAAATTACACGATTATCTGAAATTAACAATTTAAATGCCAACTTTGTGAAGGATGTACTTTGCAGCTACTTTTCACTCTGAAAAGTCGGTAAAATGTGAAATTTTTATCTTGGTATCTAACTACAGAACCGAATCCGTGTTCCATAAAATCTTGTAAGAATTATTTTTGAATAAGTTCGGTACAGGGTTGTCTCTATACGTATAAGTTTATGAAAGTGGTCTTCTATATTACATATGACATCAGTTGGTACCAACGATAGCAGCATTTCCTAACCAAAATGAACATTCAAGTTCTCCTTGAGAAAGCGGTGATGTTGCTGAGGTCTTGGTTTGACTACGTGTCATATCGCAACAAAATCGCAACGAAAAATTTTGAAATTACTTTGGTGACACTCATAACGTCAGTAAGCTCTCCTCAATCTATTACTATCTCAAGATTTAATACTGTCTTTACATAGCGTACGAAAAGGCTTCTGTATTAACACATTTCCTTACATTGGAGAATAAATGGAGAGTAATCAGCAAACAGATGACGCAGCCGGCAGCGATAGATCACTAGAATTCGCTTTATTGAAGAAACCGCTTAATGGTTCGACGTAAACATACGATTTACACCAAAGCTGGGAATTCAATAACACGCTAGTACGACCTAATTACATTAATCGTACTGACTAAACAACCGAACCACCTGAGACGATCTGATACGATCTGAGTCGAACTGAAACCACCAAGAGATGAGCTGAGACGACCTGAGACCATTTGTAACAATCTACGCACCTAATTTCCTAAACCACGTCGGCCGATTTGGGATTTTCGGAGTACATTGGAATCCTCTCTGTTATCGCCTTTTCTCCACTCACGAATTTATTCGTTCAAACAGATTTTTCAACATCAAATTTGCTGTGTTTATGTAAGGTTTTTTAATGCGCATGCGTCGATGTATTGGGCAAGTGGAAAATGGGCTAAACAAAAATCAGCAAGAAGTTATAGTCGACAGTCAAAAAAACATGTTTTGCAGGCATTAATTGGAGCGAATGGCTGTCTGTTTCAAATTTCGTGTACTTTTAGAGGATTAACTTACCTTTCAAGTATCAATGTATTGCCAATGAATCGTGTGATGAAGATCTGGTCAGGTGGCCAATTTTCGTCTTAAAACAACTGAAAACTGAAACGACATGTCTGGATCAAAGTTGACATGTGTTAAATAGTTGGATTCTGAGTTTATAAAAACACAATTCAATCAACAAATTACGTGACAAAAAGATCCTTAAAATGTTTATTTTTATATTCGGAATTATACATCTTGAATAACATAAATTAAATAAATATCTTTTTTGCTAGGACGATTCCCACCGAAACTCGAAACATCCGACAGCCGAAAGGACGGGGTTGATTTTATTTTTTTCAGTGGTAGATTCAACTCGTATCAGCTCGTCTCAGCACAGCTTATGGTGGTTTCAGTTCGTCTCAGCTCGTCTCAGCTCGGTTCAGATCGATTATTAATTCATTCGTTCTATTTCATAAGGGTGTATAAGTAATATTTCCATATAGGAAACTGAAAGTTTTAGTAAAATTGTGCAATATAGCATTGGAAATAAAGATATTCTTTATGACTAACCCTGATATTGCGCTGGCACGTCAAGTTCCGCTTACAAATCGCTTCTAGTCTTTGAAGTTATATGGAGTTTAAATGCAATTTAGCCATTCAATAGATTAATTAGAACTTCATTTGTCAACGCACACCATTTTTCAGTATGTATCAAGTTCCGCTTACAAACCGTTTGTAATCAGCAGGGAAAGTCTTTACGCGTTATATGTTTGTCAGCGTACGGATTAACTGAATATACTGACATAAATGAAACCAATTTTAACAAACTCGCCAGAAGATGGAGTGTTAAAGTCCGAATTATAAAAGAACAAATGTCGCACGTCTTTCACATGGAGCAACGGAAATGCTGACATCCAACATATAGTTTTAGCGAGAAATAAACACTATTTTTAACTGATACCTAAATTATAACTTAAATTTATACTTAGGTTATACCCTTTAAATATGACAATAAATACGTTTTAGTTCCCATCACATGGTTAATCTACCTGAACTGTTCACTTCTCCAATGCTCAACAAATTCACCGTATTCCGCATTCCCCCTTAGATCATCATGGTTGTAGCAACTTGTAGTAAAATTTTCTAGAAGTAAACAAGATTCTGTGCAAACTCAATCTTTGCGTCTTTTCTATGTGGCCGCCATCGCAGTCACTTTTTTAGGGAAAAGATATCGTTGAAATTTTCCTCAGCATTGAACGGTATTAAACCCTTTCTCTTTAGTATAAACTTTTCTTTTTCATAAAGATGTTAATTTTCATAAGGCAAATTCTAAGATAAATCGTCCTTATTGGAAAGAAAAATCATGTTAAGAACAGTTAACAAACACTTACACCTCTAAGTTGAGCTTGTAATCATTAAAGTTTCTATAAAGTAGGTAAATCTATTGAAATGCGTAGTTTTAAATCCATTGAACAGCTTTCTTTGACCTCTTTTCTGAATAAGAAAAAAAAAATGATTAAAATACAAGATTGTGATTCTTAAAATAAGATTTTCTTGCTGAGAAACGCTAATGCCAATATCATTTCACGCTTGTTGAAATTGCGCTACTTACGAGTTACTGTTACTGAAATTTCTTTCCATATTTAATTGCCTTTCGTTCTGAAACTGAACTTATAATAGAGCCGCATATGTTGTGAAAACTGACATATGTAAGTTTGTTAATGAATAAACACAGATGAAATATAGAATCACAGTATCAATCTATAGATTTTTTTCTTTTTAGTAATTTTTTATCCGTTTTCTCTGCATTTATGAAAACACAATTCAATCAACAAATTACGTGACAAAAAGATCCTTAAAATGTTTATTTTTATATTCGGAATTATACATCTTGAATAACATAAATTAAATAAATATCTTTTTTGCTAGGACGATTTACACCGAAACTCGAAACATCCGACAGCCGAAAGGACGGGGTTGATTTTTTTTTTTTCAGTGGTAGATTCAACTCGTATCAGCTCGTCTCAGCACAGCTTATGGTGGTTTCAGTTCGTCTCAGCTCGTCTCAGCTCGGTTCAGATCGATTATTAATTCATTCGTTCTATTTCATAAGGGTGTATAAGTGATATTTCCATATAGGAAACTGAAAGTTTTAGTGAAATTGTGCAATATAGCATTGGAAATAAAGATATTCTTTATGACTAACCCTGATATTGCGCTGGCACGTCAAGTTCCGCTTACAAATCGCTTCTAGTCTTTGAAGTTATATGGAGTTTAAATGCAATTTAGCCATTCAATAGATTAATTAGAACTTCATTTGTCAACGCACACCATTTTTCAGTATGTATCAAGTTCCGCTTACAAACCGTTTGTAATCAGCAGGGAAAGTCTTTACGCGTTATATGTTTGTCAGCGTACGGATTAACTGAATATACTGACATAAATGAAACCAATTTTAACAAACTCGCCAGAAGATGGAGTGTTAAAGTCCGAATTATAAAAGAACAAATGTCGCACGTCTTTCACATGGAGCAACGGAAATGCTGACATCCAACATATAGTTTTAGCGAGAAATAAACACTATTTTTAACTGATACCTAAATTATACCTTAAATTTACAGTTAGGTTACACCTTTTAAATATGACAATAAATACGTTTTAGTTCCCATCACATGGTTAATCTACCTGAACCGTTCACTTCTCCAATGCTCAACAAATTCACCGTATTCCGCATTCCCCCTGAGAGCATCACGGTTGCAGCAACTTGCAGTAAAATTTTCTAGAAGTAAACAAGATTCTGTGCAAACTCAATCTTTGCGTCTTTTCTATGTAGCCGCCATCGCAGTCACTTTTTTAGGGAAAAGATATCGTTGAAATTTTCCTCAGCATTGAACGGTATTAAACCCTTTCTCTTTAGTATAAACTTTTCTTTTTCATAAAGATGTTAATTTTCATAAGGCAAATTCTAAGATAAATCGTCCTTATTGGAAAGAAAAATCATGTTAAGAACAGTTAACAAATACTTACACCTCTAAGTTGAGCTTGTAATCATTAAAGTTTCTATAAAGTAGGTAAATCTATTGAAATGCGTAGTTTTAAATCCATTGAACAGCTTTCTTTGACCTCTTTTCTGAATAAGAAAAAAAAAATGATTAAAATACAAGATTGTGATTCTTAAAATAAGATTTTCTTGCTGAGAAACGCTAATGCCAATATCATTTCACGCTTGTTGAAATTGCGCTACTTACGAGTTACTGTTACTGAAATTTCTTTCCATATTTAATTGCCTTTCGTTCTGAAACTGAACTTATAATAGAGCCGCATATGTTGTGAAAACTGACATATGTAAGTTTGTTAATGAATAAACACAGATGAAATATAGAATCACAGTATCAATCTATTGATTTTTTTCTTTTTAGTAATTTTTTATCCGTTTTCTCTGCATTTATGAAATTTTATTTATGATTACAGATTTCGTTTTTTAATCGGGAAAATCGTGATTTAGTCAAAAATATCTTTATGCTGTTTTTTATGAAAAAATCATATATGTTGTATCATATATCATTTCCATTTGTTTCTTACAGAAATGAAATTAAAGAGAAGTGGTATACAAAATCCAAGAAACATTATATAAAAGATTTTACAGAAACAGAAAGTCTATGTGTTTTTTGGAAAAATGAAGCATGGTGACCAACGTAATGAGCGCAGCCTCGACTGTTTTATGTTTTGTCCATGATGGGAAAAGGAATAAAAGTTCTGTTGTGACAGTGATGAAGTTGAAGTTACAAATCTTCTGCTGAGGAATTAGAGCAAGATGGTAGCCTTCCGATAGTTTCATTAAAACATAACGAGTTGGTTACTTGGATTATACATATCTTTTTGTGTTCGGATGGTTAATGAGAACTTATGAAACTTGTAACACTAGATGAATAAGCAGATGCAAGAATGAAAGTGTTGTGACAGTTGTGATTTAAGTAGTAGTCGTTATACACTATTCATGTGTATGACGTCGTCGCTTGTTTCATTTTCACCCAAACTTAATTGTCGTACCAGCTGATGTTGGACTTATTTGCAATGTAAAAACAATGCAGATGTGTTGCCTGGTAAATTAATCTGTAACTTATCTTACTTACCTTGTAAAGCCTTGTTTTGCAAATATCAGTATGACATGGTTAAATAATGAGTTGTTTTGTTTTTCGTTTTTCCCACCCACAGTCGTTTTCCCTTTAATTTAAAAATTATAAAGATTTTCTATTTTATTTCATGTATTTTTAACTTACTTACTAAGCCAGAATCTTCCTGTTTTAAGCCAAAAAAATATATCTCCAGATTTTTGAAAATCTTGATTAAAAGAAAATTGTTCTTTGGAAAAGCAAAAATTCTTATTTTAGGAATCCTTGTTTTAAATTGCTATTTATTTTGCTCAAAATAAAAAATGGAATTTTTGCTCTGTAGGTAAAGTCTTGTTGTGTAGCATCAGTTGAATCCAAATTTAACTTTTAGTAAAGGTAACGAACGATTCGGGTAAAATCAATTTCCTCTCTGGTTAAATCAATATTTTAAACAACTTCTTATCACTTCAAAATAAGACAGACCATAAGCGGGAATGACAAATTATGAATGTCTTTCTATCGATTTTTTTCTTTTTTGCCAAGTGAGGTACAATAATTGCTTTTAACATTCCTTTTAAGTATTTTGACTTTCAGTAGATATGATATAATATTAGAGAAAACTAAGTTAAAAATTAATTAGACAAATATAAATACAATATTTTTAGATGATCTTTTAGATGCTCCAAAAGAAAGCTTGCTAAACGAAGCAACAAAAGATTTTTAAACCATTAAACTCCTTTTGACTTATCATTCAATTTACCATTCAATTTCCGTTTTAAGAAAAATAGTTTTGCAATTAAGAACATGTGTCTATAATCTATCCTTGTATTGGCCAAGGCTTTCTAACCTTAGTTCTTTTTTTTAATTACATCTGTTCTTATTTGACAAAAGAAGCAAAAGCAATAGTGGTAGATTTTGAGATATTGCCAAATTTTCAAACACAATTCACTAAAAAAATGGAAAACTAAAAAAATGGAACTAAATAAATACTGTTGTTACTAGCATCTGCACAATATAATAATTTGTTCCAATAACTGCAAGAAACGATCATTTTGTGAAAAGCGTAATTTCAACTTTTTTTTCTATAATCAAGGTTTTGTTGTATACATATTATATCTTATTATGTTTATCACGCAGATGTCAGTAAAACAATTGGTTAAGGCATTATTTAATACAGGCATGCATTTCATTGGAAAGGCTTTTTACTTTGCTTTACTAAAATTTTCCGCATTCCTTATCTCACGTAGTTACTTCTATAATCACAAAATAACGATATTGACTCTTTCTATCCTTGACAAACAGTCAGAAACTTTAATTAAAATTTGTCACTACCTGTTTGCTACCTGTTCTTTTGGCGATTGATCAGTATTTCTTTTGTGACGGTTTCTTTTATGCGATTACGATGAAATCTTAGTTATTTGTACTAGAAATATATGAAGAAACACTAATTCTAATACAATATGCACATCATTGACCTGAAATGCTTGCAGCGGTTTTTCTCCATAATTTGTGAAGTATTTATAGTTAGACCTTCTAACGTTGTGACTTTTCCTAACTTTTATGTGGCTTTACTTCGGCAAAAAAGTTACTGGAAAATATTCCGAAGTGTTACCACTTTTTTAGTAAAAGGCATTGTTAAGTGTATTTAAAAGTTAAATGTTGCTTGTTATTACATAAAATTGTATTTTCAATGTTTGTATAGGTATTATTTCAATACTAAGCAATGATAAATCTTTTTTTTTTTTCTTAGACATTTGTGATACGGAATATCATTATGTAAATATTGTATTTATCATTACAGGTGTGTATTGTATAAAACACAGGTGCAGTTGATTCAGTTGTTCAAATTCGTCCAAACATAAATAAAGTGACTGTTCTGAGCAATTGTTAAATTGTGTTTATTTAATACTATGAATATATGTTGTTGACAGCAATTTCATTGGTCGTGTATCCATTGAAAAATTTCAACACATTCTTCAACAAGTCAATTTTTCTAACTGAGCTAAACCTTTTTTCTAACTAAAATCCAGATTTTGGCAAAGTCACAAAGTCATATTTAACGGGTTGACTCTTATTTCTCATGTCCTTTCCATACTCCCTACTTTGCAAGATGTCCCTTAAATTTGCATATAGTTCCATTAAATGCAGCCGTTATGTGAATATGAACATTTTTGTCCGTATTGTTATATATAGATTTGTTGATGTTCGGAAATATTGGAAGAGGTAAAAATGGATTAAAATTCAATCGCCTTATGCATTTCTTTCTTGCCGAAAATCTTGACTATATTTTTCCGCATTCCCGATGTTATCATAGAATTGGATCAAAATGGATTTGATAAAACTGTATGATTGGATAAAATTGCATAAATAATATTGCTACTACTCTAATTATAGTCATTGAAACAGATAAAATTATTATTGTGTACATCACTGTAGTGACGTCTATATAGATCAGGTCTAACTAAAAGACCGATTATTTACATTGCTGAGAATGAAAATAATGGATACTTTGACGACTGGATAAAGAGATTAGCTGGCAATTTCTTTCCTGCGATTCCATTATATTTAATTGAGACCATGATGATTTCTGATGAGACTTTAATTAAATGGTGACGTTCGTACTAATTTTTAATTGCGCCTATATCAATAATATTTCCAATATTGCATTAATCTTCTTAGGTTTACCGAAAAGACTTGCATCTTAGACATAGATTATAGTATTAAAAGGATTTGAAATGACAAAGAAACAATCCATGGA
The DNA here is from genome assembly GCA_039566895.2 of Turritopsis rubra. Taxonomy (NCBI): domain Eukaryota; kingdom Metazoa; phylum Cnidaria; class Hydrozoa; order Anthoathecata; family Oceaniidae; genus Turritopsis; species Turritopsis rubra. Next base: position 6,724,472 of record CM077617.1, on the reverse strand, counting down.
CAATTTTTTTCCTGTTTTACGTAAAAGACCAACAAAATCTGTGATAAATGAGGCAAAATAGTCTACTGGTTTCTCTGCATACAAACATTGAGGGAATAAATATTTATAGAATTATACTATCAATATATAAAAGGTTGCACAGCCTTGAGCTAAAAGACCAATACGTTCGCAAGCGAAAAAAACGTTTTGAAGACGTGTAAGGATGTCAGATGCTAACCAAATTTATAGAGTCTGAGAAGCAGAATGTGATATAAAGTCGTGACAAATCATATTTATTTCTCATTTTGCCAGTTGACTAAGTGAGTCAACGTAACACGGAGAGCTGAGAACAATTAAGATTAATAAAATTCATTGGTAAGATTAAATAAGTTATTAAGCATGATTAAAATTTGAGTATAAATAAAGGTTGGGCGAGCTGTTTATTTTCATTCTGCGTTTGATTTTGTTTGAGTTATAACAAGTACAAATCACATCATGAAGATAATCATAAAATTGTTGTTGCTGTCCATGCTTATTGGCTTGTCAGTTGGCGGCAGCGGTCAGGCTAATCATAACGGTAAGTTCTTATTGCTAATATGCTCAAATTATAAGGATATGGACTATTAATGAGTACGAATAAAATGTTCTTTTTAGGCAATAATAATCATGGAGATTGGCCAGAAGGTGAGCAGTAACTTCTAGTAACATCGACCAAAAAATATAAATATAGATGTGAGATTTTATGTTAAAAAGTTATACAAAATCATTTCCCGATTGAATTTTATATCTAGCTTGACATTTATTAACCACAATCGTTGTTAAAGCAACGTAACATAAGTAAAACAATGGTCTCTATATCTGCTCATCAGCTTCCAAAAGCTCTTTGACGTATAGAAATTGGCAGTTGGAGTGGTTATTCCCATATTAAGGCGCAAACTTGTGCTTTAAACCAACAAGAACATTAGGAAAATCCGTACACTTTTGTAGAACTTAATTTTTTGAAAACTTATATTTATATATTTTTTTAAATTCAAAGAATGAAATCTTAAAAACTAATTGGCTGGCGCTGGAAAGATGTGCCTTTGTGCCTCATCTCCTTTTATGAAAGAAAGCGTGTGCAAGATAGGAAATATTAGTAACACTGTGGGTCACCAAAATTGACTTAAAATGACACTTTTCAAAAAATTGACTTGTATACGTGAGAGCATTTTCAAAAGGCTATAGCTTCAAAACACCACTTCACGTTCAAGATTCTTTCAATGTTCTTACAGTTTAAACTGAACTATTTGATCATATTTTGTTAAAAGCTATATATTGATATACACATTTAAAATAACATCTTGGACCACTCGGTCTTGTTTTACCTTACTACATATATAATAAAAAAAACTTATTGTTATCATTATTTGATACAAAAACATGTGAGTCAAACAGTTAGCGCCAGTACTTAATATTTGTACATCCTAACAGATTCCCCTGAAGAATTATTGGACACGATTATGTCGGCAATTCAAGAACCAAGAAAGAATGAGGGTAAGTTTGTTTGTGAATGAATTTAATGGCAAGATTAAAAACAAGATTGTATACAAAGTTAAATGACTTATTTTATTTTGCAGACCCTAGTTTATTCAAACAGATGCAAGCAGATAAAAGAGGCGTCAGAGAAATTTGGGAACTAATGCGACGTCAGATATTAAAAGCGGTGAGTTTTTTTGTGAATGAATCTAATGGCAAGATTGAAAACATGATTGTATACAAAGTTAAATGACTTATCATATTTTATCTTAGCTGAAAAAAGTTGATGAATGAGGAAAATTAGGTTTGTAAATAATGTAAATTGTTTGTAACTTTGATTTGTTTAACTACGTTTTTGTTTGCATCTGATGTCATAACAGTGATAGACCTTTTCATAACTTATGCCATTGTATCCATGACCTCGTTTTTGCCGTCAATACGTACCAATATTATGGTCTACTTTATGCAGAATCTGTATGTTCAAATAAATGAATACTGTAAAGTTGCTTATAGTAGATAAAATGGAATGATTCTATCACTGTTAAGCCCTGAAAAAATATCCATGTAATTGTCTCTTTATTACTTATTCTGAGCTTTCTTATTTTGACTTTCTCTCTATTTTTTAAAAAACGGCTTGACTACTTTTCGACTCTAAATTGATAATAAAGAAGGTGTCTCATTTTAGAATTTTATCTCTTAGGTAATTAGGGTTTGAGTTGGCTCCACATTAACAATTTTTTATCTCAATTTTTTTACCAGAGAATAAAATCTATTCGATTGTAATTCAGTCTCATCTTTGAGTGTTTACAAATCATCTCACTATGTTGCCTTAATAATGTAATAATGATATCTCTCTTTTTTTAGCATTTCGAAGATGAAAATGAAGCAATACTTTTTGTAATTTTTGGGCAAATACACTTTTTTTAGCACGTCGACGTTTGTATTCAATTGCACAAGAAATAAAACTTTCATCGCATCATAACAGTTTCTGAAGTTCTATTACCCTCAATCTTCAATGTTATCTAGCATACCCCTGATCTGTTTACCACTAGCCCGCCCCAAAACAAACGTTTAAAATCTAAGCGGTAAAATATATATATAAAAAATGAGATATGTAATTTTATGTTAAAAAGACACTACAAGTATTTGAGATAATTGAGATCAGATGTTTGTGCCTTCAAGACTTTCTGAAATTTTGTGTTGCAACTTTTAAGATCATTGAGAACGTTTATAAATTGTTAGTAACACTTGCCTCCAAGCAATAAAGCACGGAGTTATCCATTATCCATTATCCATTATGTGTTTAATATTTCATTTTACGGTTCCACCGTCCATCAATTCTACGGGATCATGATAAGAAATCTTAAATGGAACCTAAAAATGTTTTTGTTATCATATTTTTTACATAATATTGAGTGAAACCGTAACATTATGCCTTTGCTCTGGATACCTGAATCAATTTAAATGTGAATCGTAAAAAAAGTATACCTCGTGAGTATACAACCAAAGTGTCATTCTTCTACGAATTCCTTAAATGCTTTATCCCAATTGCTTGTACCACAATGATGTAAAACCATGATTGGCACATTCGTTCTTCTTCGTCATAATTTTTATTTCTATTAAATGTTATAATCTGAATAGAGAGAAATCGTATAAAACAGAAGCAAGTACATGATCATCAGAAACAGAACAAATTCTTTTAGAAGGTAAAATAGCGCAAATAAATAAATACCATGACATTTCTACTATCCCTCCCCTCCCACTGAAAAAATATATATAAATCAAGCAACAATCAAAAACCACAAACAACATTAAATTAATAAAAATATGATATAAATACAAGAATGACTTAGAGAACCATCATAGAAGAGGTAGATGTGATCAAAGTAAAGATTAAAATGTGACGACATTCAGTGGTCTCCCTCCTACTTCCTTCCCTACTAACAAAACAAACAACACACTTAAAAATAGCTATAACTTTCTTGGAAACAGCCATAAAAATTGGCTTGAAAAATAACAACAACAATAACACAGCATCAATAATATCTGAGCGTAACACAAAACCCTTTACTGCTTCACACGCAAAAAAACCCTCAGAAATAATAATGCAGCTCTTCCTTCCGTTGATAATGTTTTTACCGAAGAAGGCCAACAATGACGGAAGTGAATTTAAAGTGTCAAAGTTGTGGAAGGGCGCTTAATAGTTTGAGTGGTTTAAAAAATCATCAACGATGTTGAAAAAAACATACTGTAACGCTGGATTATCAACTGAAAGATGACTTACAAATTGTACAACTACCAGATGATCCCTTCCGAAAGATACATTTGAAGAAGAAATGAATAACGAAAAAATGACTGTGTTGAAGAGAAACATCTTCGCTTTGCCAAAAGGTCATCAAGGAAAAGAATTTATAAAGGAAATGACGAACCAAATAGAAGCTTGGTTCTCTAATTCTCCACATCGACATATAAATCTTAAGTGTTTGATGGTTATGCCGACTTTTTTGTTGCAAAAAGACATTATAAAACACGCAAAAGAGAGAAAACAAGAAAACACTAAAGGGAAGGCTTTCATTGTCGCAGGAGAGAAAAATGGATTTTGGTAGCTGAATGTATTACAATTCATAGTCGTTTGAAATGTACGAAGTATTGATAGTATATTGAAATCATTTAACAACTTCATGATTCAGGGAAAGATAAAAGTCGTAAAACATGGGTTTGCTACCGTTAACTGACGAAAAATGCATAAGTTTCATCTGAAACACTCAGAAACCAGACCATTGGATGATGATCTATTGCTACAAGGAACTGTAAGATCTGTAAATACTGTAAACTTTGACAATTTGGAGAAAGACACAATTTTGAAAGTAGCTCTTGATGAGTCATACCAATGGAAAATGGAAAAATTGTCTGTTGCAACATCTATCGTAATGTTGCTGTTGATCTTCGTAATTCGTAATAGCAATATCACTTACCATTTAGCAGGAAAATAACACTTACCATTTAGCAGGAAAATATGATTTTTAAGAGAAAGTTCTGGTAAAAGTGTACCAGATTGTATTTGAGGATTGCTAAAAAAAAAGATAAATAGAACCAAAAACCCATGAACTTTATGATAAAGAAGCTATTGGAAATTTTCTTCGCTTTCGATCGCAGGATGGTCAAGAACACAACTTACGTCGTCACGAATTTACGGTCACCCGACAAAAGTGTCTTAAAGACGTAAAAAAGTATTCGTTTAAAAATCGAGTTGCGGAACAATGGAACAACCTGCCACCGGACCTTGTGCAAGCACCATCTCTTAATTCCTTCAAAAGTCGACTCGATAAGTTATGGAAAAGTGCTGGTATTATGTTCGATATCGATCTGAATCTCGTCGAAACAACAGCCTGTCGACAAACGCAATATCGACAAGTCGTTGAAAATTGAAACTGGTGTTAAAGGCACCATGTGCTTACTTCCAGAAATTTGTATAATATAATATAACTAGTATACCGTGTAAAAATTTTTTACATCTTTCCCAATAAGATGTTTTTACACGCTATACTAACCATTTGGTAATAACTCTATGAAATACAAAAACGCAGTCCAAAACGCCGCCCTAAAATCTTTCATCGATTCATGAATTTTTTACCCGCCATACTAAGCATTGATAACGCCGTGTATTGAGGTAACACTATTGATTTCTCCTTTCTTTGTCGCCAAAAATAGAATTCACAGAACACGGAAGAAGTTTGTTTGTTAAAAATGTTATTACATGTTTACGTCGAATCATATTTAATGTAAAGTTTTACTGAAGAAATCAATTTGAGCCATAACTCAAAGCCAATATGGGCCCCAAACGGCAACAGTTAACGCAATAATTATGCGTTTAATGTCATATATATTAAGCCCAGCGAAAAATTGCACACAAATTCAATTGTGACCGACATGTAGTCGGCCATATATTTTAACGTCATGATAATGACGTCATAGTTCCAAGTCCCTCAAACAACTTGCTACAAAAAAATTAAGAAAATAAGAAAATTTAAATAAAAGGCTGTATTTTTTCGACTTCTGAATTCTAACCAATTCTTAATTCTTTCCACTTTCTAACTTTATTGTCAACCAAAAATTCTGTCAGTCTTTGTGGTAAACATATTCATAATTATCAATGCTAAATCTCAGAAAAATTATTCACAAATTGTGAAATATCTCACTCACACACTAAACTACCCACGCAAAATTAACTTTTGGAGTGTATACAGATTTACATATATACGATATAAGGTATTAACTAAATCCTAAAAATAATCATACCTCCAAATAATGTTTCTTTCTTCAAAGCTGAAGTTTCTTCAAAGTTCTTTCTTTATAAATTCCAGGAACAGAGAGATCTCCAATTAGAAAAACGCCATCGGTATTAACTAATTTTACTCACGGCCGAAACCAACAGATTAATCAAATCTCTAATCTTTTATTCCTTCTTGACTTTCTTCTTTCTAACATTATACTAAAAAATACCATGCTCAACACAGTTTTTACTAAATTTTTTCTTTTTTCTTCAAACGACTATTTATCATTCGTTGTCAATAGCTGCTACGTTCGATTGTAATTCGAAGTCTCCGCCTGAGATCCTATATCATGTCTTCCCTAACGTATTTCATATCATAAAACAATTATAAGCACTAAACCGGAGTGCCTTATACTAAATGGAAAAAAACATAAACAAATATCCATTGACGAACTTCCCGAGAAAATTTTCCGAAAGTTCTTTCTTTCAAAGTTAGGTAAGAAAAAAGCAAGATTGCGTATTAGTATAAGAAGACTAGTATCCCGGGTAAAAACATTTTACCGTGCCCTTCCTCTTTTAATATATAGTATATGACGAAAAATAAAATCACACAATCCAAAAGAATAGGTACCACTGAGTTGTACAGCTCGAAAACCTGATCAAGAAAATGTATGGGATCGCCTGTGTACGACTTACCGTTACGGAGATATCGATGATCAAAGATTTTGATGACGTCACACCCGTCCCCAAAAAGTTTTAGACCCAATTTTTTCGACACGCCATCGCCAATATCGCGCACCCAAGGTGACGTCAGTTATTTCCATTGGTTCTCGAGATATTTAACCCTAAAAATCGCATTTAATTTAGGGTGCAATGCAATGTGCCCACTGACGTCGCGCTACTCCTATAATACTAATATCGCCTATATCTCGACAACTCAGTTACGCACGACCTAAAATGTCACTATATCACAGTCCATACGAACATTTCGTTCCCAGTCCTTTTATTCACACTGACCGAACTAAATTTGTTATGCACAGTCGCTATTAGTATATAGACTAGTATCCCGCGTAAAAACATTTTACCGGTTCACTTTCCCCATGAGTTCACACCACACGTGCTCTTCCTCTTTCAATATATAGTATATGACGAAAAATAAGATCATATAATTGGTAAGAATAAGTATCACTTAGTTGAAGAGCTCGAAAAGTTGATCAAGAAAATGTATAAGATCGCCTGTGTACGACTTACCGTTACGGAGATATAGTCGATCAAAGATTCTGATGACGTCACAACCGTCCCCAAAAAGTTTTAGACCCAAATCTTTCGACACCCCGTCGCCAATATCGCGCGCCCAAAGTGACGTCAGTTATTCCTATTGGTTCTCGAGATATTTGCCCTTAAAAATCGCGTTCTATTTAGGGTGCAATGCAATGTGCCCACTGACGTCGCGCTACTCCTATAATACTAATATCGCCTCTATCTCGACAACTCAGTTACGCACAACCTAAAATGTCACTATATCACAGTCCATACGAACATTTCGTTCCCAGTCCTTTTATTCACACTGACCGAACTAAATTTGTTATGCACAGTCGCTATTAGTATATAGACTAGTGTAGCGTGTAAAAACATTTTACAGTTTTTCTCCATAAATTGTTTTTACACGCAATACTGCCATGATAAATCTGTGTATATACAAAAATTGTTGGAATTATATCATATTTAACACAAATATTTTGGATCGATCATTCAAAGAATGCTATTATCCCTATTTTTTAGTGTTATTTGACCTATTTAGAGATTTCTAAAGTTGTACAGTTAATCTAAAAGCTAAAATTCCAATGTTCAGAGATTTAGAAAAGAGACAATACGACGTATACTCCTACCTAACCAATGTATACTCCTACCTTACCACGGTTAAACTTCTGACATATAAGAAAATACTTTCAAAATTTCCCTATTATCTAATAAAAACAATACCTTCTGAGACGTTTTAATCTTTCAAATCTTTATTCTGCTATGAATTGTGGAAAGTCAAAACCCAAAACTCCACTTGTGCATCATGATACAAAAAACATGTAAATATGTATATAACCATGATTTACACATTCCTTCTTGTATAACATCTTCTTATACTAATACGCAATCTTGCTTTTTTCTTACCTAACTTTTAAAGAAAGAACGTTAAGTAAAAATTTTCGGGAAGTTCGTCAATGGATGTTTGTTTATGTTTGTTCCCTATTAGGATAAGGCACTCCGGCTTGGTGCTTATAATTGTTTTATGATATAAAATACGTAAGGGAAGACATGATATAGCATATCAGGCGGAGACTTCGAATTGCAATCGAACGTAGCAGCTATTGACAACGAATGTAAAATAGTTGTTTGAAGAAAAAAGAAGCGTTTGTTTACATTTTTTAAGACGAAGTAATAATAAGAAACATGCATAAAAAAGACAATTTTTTTTCACGAAGCATAGTTTTTACATATTTACGACTTATATATAATGTTGAAGGTATAAGACATATCAAACGGCATTTTATCCAGTTTCGGTTTGTTTTTTTAGATTTCCAGAGAAAAGAAAGAAAATTTAGTAGAAACTGTGTTGAGCATGGTATTTTTTAGTACAATGATAGAAAGAAGAAAGTCAAGAAGGTATAAAAGATTAGAGATTTGATTAATCTGTTGGTTTTGGCCGTGAGTAAAATTAGTTAATACCGATGGCGTTTTTCTAATTGGCGATCTCTCTGTTCCTGGAATTTATAGAGAAAGAAAACTCAGCTTTGAAGAAAGAAACATTCTTCGGAGGTATGATTCTTTTTAAGATTTAGTTAATACCTTATATCTTACATATGTAAATCTGTACATATTCCAAAAGTTAATTCTGCGATGGGTATTGTAGTGTGGGGTGAGTGAGATATTTTACAATTTGTGAATATTTTTATCTGAGAGTTAGCATTGATAATTATGAATATGTTTACCACAAAGACTGAAAGAATTTTTGGTTGACAATAAAGTTAGAAAGTGGAAAGAATTAAGAATTGGTTAGGATTCAGAAGTCGAAAAAATACAGCCTTTTATTTAATTTTTTTTATTTTATTAATTTTTTTTGTAGCAAGTTGTTTGAGGGACATGGAACTATGACGTCATTATCATGACGTTAAAATGTATTGCCGACTACATGTCGGTCACAATTGAATTTGTGTACATTTTTTCGATGGGCTTAATATATATGACATTAAACGCATAATTATTTCGTTAACTGTTGCCGTTTTGGGCCCATATTGGCTTTGAGTTATGGCTCAAATTGATTTCTTCAGTAAAACTTTCCATTAAATATGATTCGACGTAAACATGTAATAACATTTTTAACAGACAAACTTCTTCCACGTTCTGTGATTTCTATTTTTGGCGACAAAGAAAGGAGAAATCAATAGTTTTACCTCAATACACCGGTTATCAATGCTTGGTAAAAATGTATGGCGGGTAAAAAATATATGAATCGATGAAAGATTTTAGGGCGGCGTTTTGGACTGCGTTTTTGTATTTCATAGAGTTATTATCAAATGGTTAGTATAGCGTGTAAAAACATCTTATTGGGAAAGATGTAAAAAATTTTTACACGGTATACTAGTTCATCTATACTATTCAATTTTCTAATCTAAAACAAAAAGATATCAATCAAACACTATCAAAACAATATAATAATGATCTTGATACCTTCGTTTCCCTAAAGGCGAACCTTAATAATACCAAATAAACTGCTAGCTACACATTTCGGCATAGTAGTCAAAACTAACTGATACGAAAAAGCTACATTCAAACACATTAAAAAATACACATCGGTAGAAAATGATGAACTGATAATACGAACACATAACAGGTCTACATCGATTATCTCTCGGATAGAATAGTTACTGACACTGATCAATGTTGTTATTCTTTAAAAAACTTAAAACTTAAAACGTTGGATAAAAAAATAAAAACAAAAACAAATACTTTTACACACATCGTCTTCATTTTTCGTTTAAAGAAATGAACGTTTAAAAAATTTGATGAACTTTCGAACGCAAAAACCATTGCATTGCCTTCTCCTCCGTGCGGCTTTATGATGTCTTCCTTAAGGTACAAAAACTCCACGAAGTAATAAAACCCCGCAAGATGGAGGTAGAGATTCTCCTAATGGGAGATTCTCCCTATACTAATACGGAAAAAATAAACATCCATTGACGAACTTCCCAAGATATTTTTTCTAAAGTTCTTTCTTTCAAAGTTAGGTAAGAAAAAAGCAAGATTTAGTATTAGTATAAGAAGATGATACATTTTTATTATCATCGTTGCATTAAACTGTGTCTGTGCTTCGAATTATTGCCATCAAAAATTGATCGTTATTCTTCTTATAATTCTCTTTAAATGTTGTTTTTATTTGAAAACGATGAAAAATTGTTGAAATAATACAGAGCAGCTCATTTTCCACGGTCAACATATTAATGAGAGGCGCAATTAATAAAAATTATTATAAGTTCAAAATAAAATAAAAAAAATGATTTTCTGGTCCGCATAACTCATGAAGAATGCTGTAACTTTCCCCGAGTACTCGAACTGCAAATGTGTGATGGGTAGTTCGGTAGTGCCTTTAAAGCTTAAATAGGTTGAATTACGCCAAATTAGACGAAAAACAACAATTTTGTAGAATGGGAATATCGATATATTGCGCTAGAGGCTTCGCTTCCAGATTGGCTATAGCATGTCGTCAAAATATACTTGCGACCAATGACATGGAACGTGCAAATGGGAAATCCTGTTTTGATAAAACCTAATTAGGAGTATGTGTTCCTAATTTGGATCTCTGGGAAGACTAATTAGGAATTAAGCTTAAACTGGATAATTTCAATTTTTAAACCTTATTTGGAGTTGTCCCTGACTGCTTTCCCGTTTATGATTAATTATTATTTTTTAGTTGTGTTGTTGTAGTGTTTTTAATTTATGTTTATCGAAAACGTCCTTCTAGCCGTCTGTTAATTATGTAATGTGCTACTAACTTATTTGATTATATTTTTCAGATTAAAAACAAAAAAATGTTGAGAAGTGTATAAAAGAACTGGTGTTTAGAAATGTTTCACGTATCAAGACAGTCCATCAATTGTAAGATAACTCGATGATGTTAAGGCAGGGTTCTACAAAATACTACATTTTGCGGACTTCGTAACTGGCGTCTCTCGTTTCTATTGAACCAATTGTATTACTGGTCCTTAAAATTTAAAGCTTCGAGAAGCAAAATAAATGTAACTGATCTCTCATAACAACGGTGTATCGTTCCATGCAACGTTTAAACAGTAGCACTTTCTAGCATTTTTTTGGGCCTTGCATGGTCAATTCAATGCAAAATACGTTACTTCCAATGTTAATAGTTTTGTAACGTTAAGATACAATGGGAAAGTCAATCTCGGATGGTTTCCTATATGTTTTAAGTGTTGAAATTTGGCAATAACTGCGACAGAAGAGTCATTTTTAGGTAACCTGAAGCTAGTTTTTTTATTTGCACGTTTAGGGGGACACGCTATAAATTGTATACTTAGGAAGACACAAACGACGACGTCATCGTCTACCTATATATATATATATATATATATATATATATATATATATATGAAGTTTGTAGATTTTGGAGTGCCAATACTAGCAAGAGAGATTATAGACTGTTTTGATTTTTTTCATGTTTTTTTGCATATTGTAAACCTTGTGGTTTTTGTCTCTTTAGTATGCCAAAAAGTTTTCCTCATATTTTTTTAACATTTCCAAATAGTCAGATAAATAGTTTCCTGTAGTTGTGTCTTTAGTAGACCCTGTGACGTGTGGTTTTGCAATGACGTTCGAATTTTCTCTTCTGCAGAAGAGTGCTGATTAAAGTTTCTTTCGGGATGATCTGTATTTATATATACCAATAGGTATATATACCTAAAACAAACATTACAAAACCATTGCCCAGAACTGCGTTTGAAAAGATTATATTTTTCGCGAGTACGTTCCACATTAAAAAGATGCCGTTCCAAATGGCGTATATTTGTTAACGAAAGCCTGTGGCATCCGTCCTTCAATATAATGGCTGGATGATGTTTCGAAATGAAATGGGAAAATCTCCTTTTTCTTTAACTGAAAGTGTGGAAGAAATGTCGAATTAAATGGCAACTGGCTGCAGGAAGAGGCTGCGCTGAGCGAGCAGTAACACCAACACCAGGGGTAGGAGACGACACACAGAGAAGACGCCAGATCATTAGGGTCTAACCCTTAGCTACACATCTTTAACAAAACTTAAATGTTATTTTCAATATACATAAAACTTCCAAACAACATCTTTTTAATTTAAGTTCAATAAGGAAGAAAGAACTTTTTTTTTTTACCTATTTTTGGTTTTTTCCAATCTTCTTCCCACATGTGAACGAACGAAATTTCTACGCCAATTTTACGCAAGTGTTTATACACAAGTGGTTTAGATAAAAGGAGAACGCCGCAAAAATATGTACGCACAAACTTAAATGAAACATACCTCGAGAATGAAGCAGCTAGAGATTAGGGAGATAATCGTTATAAGGGAGAAGGTTCAAACTGTCCGCAAGCAAAAAAAAAAAAACAAGGGCGATTTTAATACTCAGCGTGCTAAAGCCGCTGAGTAATAATTTTTTGAACAGAAGTTTATCGTCATTCTTTCGATCTAATTATTTTTAGTAATAACAAAAGAATTTTTGTCTGACTGAACGAGAACATTATAAAAGTTTAGTAACAGTGGTATGAGGAGTGTTTTCTATAGGAATGGCAAGCAATATCGGCCGCAGTGTCAAGAAAAAAACACTCCTCCACAGAGACTTTTTGAAGATTGTGCCCACTGGGTGGCTTCTGTGTAATTTCAAAACGCTTTTCAGTGAAAGTATTTAATACCGTATTTCCTCAATTAAACGCCGCTGCGTTTATAAAATATAGTTTTTAGGTAATGCGTTTAAAAGAGGGAGGCGTTTAATTTGGTCTTGTTATTTATCTTTCATTGGTTTATTCTTATGAACTTATTCTAATAAACGCCGCATTTAACTGGCGTTAATAAAGGGGCAGACGTTTACTAGAGGGCAACAAAAAAACAAAAAACAAAAAAAACAAAAATAAACAAACAATCGAACGAATGAACGAACAAACAAAAAACAATATTTAGATAAAAAATAAATCAATAATAATAAAAACATATTTTCATTGTTATTATTTACAAACAAACAGTGTTTACATAAATAAATAAATAAAGATGAAACGGAAGTGGTGCTAAGGAGCGCAGACTATTTGCTCCGAAAGTGGATGTTTTAGCCTAACGATTATCAAATTATTCGCATATTGTTTTCTAGCAGGCTTAGTACCGTCTTCCTCAAAGCGAAAGATTTCTTTCACGAATGGAGGATTTACATTTTTGGAAGTTTTAAATACTTCTATGCACAAATTTCTGTTTCGCAGTGCCTTCATTGAGTATTTGTTGGAATTTGCTGTATTTTCTAATTTTTCTAGAAACCAAAATATTAACTTAAATAAGTGTTGTTACCTCATATTTCTTCAGTTTTTGTTAAGATATGTGAAATTTGATGCAACAACAACAATGTAAATTTTTGTATGTAAACTGCGACTTTTTTTCCTCTTATGCAATTGTTCAGTCTATTTTTGAATCGGCTTATTTTCGATGTATTGTCAACTTAAGAAATGAATGCTCTTGTGGCATGTTGGATTACACTTTTCATTCCAGTTTCCCTGCTCGATATACTTAGGTTTGCTTTGCATTTCTTCCTCATTATGGAAGCTTGGTATTGTTTCCTTCGAACAGGGGTTCCAATGGAAGGGGAAATCCTTGAAATTGTAAACAACATTGGCGTCTTCCTATCACTAAATGATTTAAAGAAAGTATCAACAAACTAAAGGCAAAAGAGACGGTCGAGAAATTTCTCCAAGGAAATCTTCTTACGTCCCCGGGAAAAGACTACTTAACTCTTGAAAATGACTGTGTCTCGGCTGATTTTTTAGGTCGGCCTATTTTTGTGGAGGCAACTGTAAAATATCTCGGCCAACCTTCGAGGAAATACTGTAATTGTTTTAAATATATGATTCAAATATTCTAATGTTCTAATTAGAAACTTTAATAAAAAATTGAATTCTGTTCTACATATGCCGAAATAAAATGATTATTATTATTATTATTATTACTGATTAAGGAGTCAAAATTTATTTTTGATTTGAAGATATATAAAAATATTCAACACGAAGTAGTTTAAATTTAACTCTGAAATTCATTTTTAAGCCCTTTAAGAAAGCCTAGAATTCAAAATTTCTACATACCAAATATTTCATGACATAAGTAGCTTTTTTCATGAATTTAGGTCACGCCTTTTAATTTCATTCTGAATACGTCTATGGGTTAAAAATCGGTAGATGAACTGCTGTATAAAGCTAATCCAAAATTTAGACGTTCTTATAAAAAAAAACTATTATATAATTTCCTGAACAACCGCTGTTAAAAATTATTTATTTCCAGGAACATCTTACTGAGGACAAGACAAAAGCTAAAGTTGAATTCCTTCTTATCGAAAATTTTCCGCTCCGTACATAGTTGACTCAAGTTTAACTTTTTCCTTGTTACCTGTGCGGTTAAATTTAAATGACTAATGACTTTTTAATGACTATTTTATAAAAACTTTATCGTTCAGCCAAACTATCCTCTTAAAAGAGCTGTAATTTTCTCATGTGATGGGTTGAAAATAATTCAGACCGCCTAACCGGGCTGACCCGCCTCCTGTGATCACCCCTTTAGACAAGGTGAGACCTCGGCAAAGCTCGTTTCTCATGTGATCAAGGTTTTTTTTCTGTTCGTGGAAACTTTTTTGTTCCGTTGCTGTCCGCAAGAAAAAATCTGGGCAGTGTAAAACAGCCTTTAAGTATCAGTGGAAATTGAAAACAGAAAATTCTAAATTTTTCTTTCTGCAGGACAAATCCTTTTAACTATCTCGGTAAAGACACAGGCGAAGGCTTATATGAGTATACAAGCAGAGGCTATCAGTACTCTGCTGACTCAGCAGCCACTGGCAAGGATTTTCTTATTTGGGCAGCTACGTTAACAACGGTTACATTGTCTTCTTATTTGGGCAATTAATTGTCGAGTAATCACTTTTTTAAGAAACTTATCTTACTATATTGTATTCGTTACAATGCAATTCTGCTTAAACAATTAAGCCCTGAGCTACACGTGCTTAAATTTGTTGTTGAGTCATCGTAATCTCGTTTCTAGACATTTTGGGGGATTCCATCGAATACACATCGTTTGGTGCATAGTAGAGTCATCTTCGGTTTCGTGCGTTCATACATAAATTCTATCACCATACTCCTCCATATATAATATACAATATACAATATTTATTTTTAAATTGTTCATCCAATGAACAGACTAAAGATAAGCTTATCAATTACTTTTCATTTATTGAAACATTGTAGTTGCTATGCACTTTTAAGATGAACATATAATCTTGTGTTACACTTTTGAGTATTATACCGACTCCAGGATAAC
The DNA here is from genome assembly GCA_039566895.2 of Turritopsis rubra. Classification (NCBI taxonomy): domain Eukaryota; kingdom Metazoa; phylum Cnidaria; class Hydrozoa; order Anthoathecata; family Oceaniidae; genus Turritopsis; species Turritopsis rubra. The sequence goes on along the minus strand of CM077617.1, from coordinate 6,709,119 downwards.
TTCTGGATAACTCGATCACTCCAAAAATAAGTTTCATTATTCGCCTTTGAGCACTCCCTTTTGTTACAATACAAATAATTCTGTTTAAACAATAATGGCCGGAGCTACACGTGCTTAAATTTGTTTTGAAACTTATATTTAGACTGTATAATGTAGAGAAAAATAAGTTTTTCATAACATTTCATAACATTTCATAACATTTCAGTACATTCTATGTACTTTTCATAAAAGACGGTCAGAGAAGGTGTTGGTCATTATTTTCCGATTTACAGGAAGAATTATACATTATACAGTATAACCCCGTTAAGTCGGACTCTCAGGGGACCGAAATAATCGGTCTGACTTATCGGGAGTCCGACCTATCCGAACTTCGTCTTAAGTCAGACTCTACTTAGGCAAATCCAAGGGGGACAAGGTTTTAGTCCGACTTAAAGAAAAGTCTGACTTAAACCGTGTCCGACTTAACGGGGTTATACTGTATATATTTTGTATGGTTTACAATAGCATTGTGTAATTCTAGCTTTATCACAAAGGAACATTTATGTGTTTAATTAAAAATGATAAAAGCCGCTGAAAATAAGTGACTGAGGAACAAAATGGATGATAAAATAAAATTTGAAATAAGTTTTATTCTATATCAAATATAAGTTTATAAATATTTCCATAGAAAGTAAGAAGAAGATTCTTTCAGGAGTTACCGTAGTGAACGGACGTGTTTTGTAGCGGACGTGTTTTTGTAAGTTGTGGCGAAGGATGTTTTATTTGGTGGTTCTAGTTTCTGACAATTTTTTTGTTTGATTTGGAATAATTCATGAAGAATTTTGTTGGTTTGTTGTTTACATATAAATCTACACAACCGTGCACATGGAAACCAGAATTTACAAGTTTTTAATGATATGTTTGGTTGCACACAAAATATCCTCTTTTGTGCAATTATGCAAATGAAAAGCATTAGATTCAACTTTCCTCCCTTTTCAGCCATAAAACATCAAAAAACAATAACTTTAAACGATCAAAAAGTCGAGTGCTATATAATTCACTGTTCACTTATAAACGCACCACACTCCCACACATACGATACAATTTTGGTCTGAACACCTAATATCAGTAGATAGAAACCTTTTCATCATTTCACACCTTAATTTCACACACATACTGCACAATATTGGTTTTGTTTGCCTCAAGGTGATTGTGGTTCACAATCCACACAATAAACAAAACAAAGCTTGCATGCTTTTCAGTTATTGATTATATCCTGTAGATGGTTCCAGTCATTAAAAGTTGTGACGAAACGCCGGAACACAGAATAGAGAAAGTGTATTCTATATAGAGTAAAAAAATCCAACGGCAGAAATGGCTGAGAAGTTTAAGTTTAAAAGAAGAAGTACTTCTCAGTGAAAAAGCACGTCTTTTCCCAGTCCTTTATGACAAAACTAAAAAAGGTTAAAGAGAAGATGCAGTTCCAAAACTGTCATATAAAAAAATATCGCCTAAACGCAAATAAAATCCCAGTTAACTAAAATATTAAAACAATAGAAAGTAATTATGTTTTAAAATTACCAAGGCGAAACACTTGTAATATGTTATGTATCTCAAAAACATGATGTCAGGATGATGTCATTTGAGAATTAATGAGAATAAGACACGATCTTTTTTATTAATTGAGAACGAAAGGTTCTCAATTAATAATAGGAGGTTTCATTCCGAAATGATTTTCTGAACAATTCATTTCGAATTACTGTTATTCCCAATTGGTATATACCTATTATTAGTCAGTGGCTTTAGCACGCCATAGTTACAAGAAAGTCTTGTGACTATGAGTACACGCTGAGTATAAAAATCGTCGTTGTTTGTTTTTGTTTTCTCTTGTTATCTCTCTAATTTTTAGCCATTTCATTCCAAGTGTGTATGTTTTCTCATTTTGAGAGATGATTTCCTTAAGTTTAAGCTACTTCATATTTAAGCCCTTTTAAAAATGGCGTGGAAGTTTCGCCGCTCACGCGGTGGTGCGTGGAAAACTTTATAGAAGATAAAAACAAGGGTAATAAAAGATAATATCTGTCTTAATAATTGAAATTAAGTATTAACGAGGAGTTGTTTGGAATTTTTTTATGCATAATGAAGTTATTTGAGTTTTATTAAACGGTTTTGCTCTGGTGTATGCTAAGCCAGAAATCTCAGCCCCAGCTTACTCTCTCCTCAGTCAGGGACAACTCCAAATTAGGCTTCAAAATTTGAAAAATCCTAATCAAGTTTACTGTGTCTAATTAGTCGTCTCAGATATCCAAATTAGGAACACAACTCCAAGTTTATTTTGATGATAACACACGTACATGCCACTATAGCCAATCTGGAAGCGAAGCTGCGCTGTTTGTATACAAACTACATGTAGTGTTCCCAATTTGCGAATAGAAGTTTAAGTGTGCCTTTTTGCGATTTTTAAAAAATGGAATCTTAATTTGGAGGAAGGACGCCTAAGTTGGCATAAAAATAAGCTTAATTAGAGTGCCTGCTCCCCTTACCACTATGTGCCACTTGCAGCTAACTGCAACTTTGATTGTTCCTTTCATTCATTTAAAGATAACAAATCAAACAAAATTTAATGTTATCTGAAAGTATAGACATTCAGCTATCATTATGGAAAGTATCAGAGTGAATCAGCAAATATTTACTGAATTCTAGAAAAAAACTTTAACATCAGGTCGCGATCATCATTAAAAAAAAAAAAAAATGGCGACTAAAAATGGAGAAAATACATGTATTGTCATAAATAACGGAACAAATAGATTCATAGATATTCATCTGTTGTTTTGAATACTACCAACATATGAGATTTTATCCACACAAACAGTTTTCCTGTATTTATTGTGTACGTGAGTAAATCACCAAAAGTATACAGTAAGATTATTCCGTAACCACATGCCTTTCTCCGTTATAGCAACAAAAATTGTTCTTGTTAGCATTGATTTCAGCTTGATTATTCATACAGTTAAATCTTTCTCACAGACGTTCAATAAGCGTCAAATCCCGAGGTGATAATCACTCATAGGCTCGTCATCCAAGAAAACATGAAATTAGGTTCATAAAATTAGTCCCTTGTGCATGCTCATAATTAGTGCTATTCCCATCACGTGTCTGTTTTTTTTCGATTAAAAGTTAACTTGTCAAGACTACTATTGTTTTATAAAAAAACTATGCAGATAAAAATATGGCTGCTTTCGATTTGTAAACAAAGGCATGTATTTTTATAAGCTTGTGGTTGTCGTTTATCTGCAGAATCAAAGGGGAAAAGCAGTTACATTGAGAGAAAAGGGATTAAACTTTTTGTATGAACATCATATTCTATAAAATTTTGTTATTAACATCACTTTTGATAAACGCAAAGTTAGTTAGCGGAAAGAGGAACAAGTTAGCGGAGTAACCCCAATGATGTTTACGATAGCAGTATTTATTACCAATCTTATTTTGTTTGTTTATTCCTGTTGATTTGAAATCTAAAATGACCAATTGTTCTGCTAAATCCAATTAGTTGTGTTTTCTCGTTCGCAACGAAGAATTTTGCAGCATTAAAATTAAAGTTAGCGGTAAGGGGAGCAGGCACTCTAGATGTCAAGTCTAATTTGGCTTTGAAGCCTACCTAAGGTGAGAGTAGGTGGGTTTAACCTGCCTGTAATATGAGTATTCAAATTTTAAAAACTAACGATTTTCTACATAATTATTGCATTGTTGGCATTAATATTATGAAAAAATAATAGACTTAAAGATTGCAGAATAAAATCTCATAACCCAGTGCAAACTAAAAATGAATAAAAATACATGATAATAGACGATTTCGGAAATAATGCAGCCATTATGAATTCTATTGTGGTTTGGCTCGCCAATAGGGCAAGTTGAAATCTGGCTTCGGCTGACAGTATGGGAAAAATTGATTAAAGTTCCAATTTTCTTCCAAAAATTCTCGACCAAGTGCACAAAGTTCTAAAAAGTCTAGAATAAAAATAGATACAAAAAGAAGAAGAAAATCAACAATCCAAGACATCTTCGTCAGGTCTTACTTCTCCTATGTGAACTTAGCGAAAAAGAGCACATCCAGTGAAATTTGCCCTGGTAAAGTTATCAAAAACATCAAAATCTATAATGGCTGCATTATCTCCGAAAACGTCTATACACAAAGTACTAATGACTATTGCCAAAAAATTATATTTAAATCCCCTATTTCATTGTTACTTCATTATTTCATCTATTTTATTTCAAGGTTATTCAAATATTTTCAATGAATCTATATAGATCTATTTCTTCTAGCTATTCACCCTATTCTCACCTTGTTATGCCTAATTTGATTTTCAACTGTTCAGGTTGCCCTATGGCCCTATGGCTAACACTCTCTTATTCCAATTCTGATTACTTTTCAGCAGCCTCGTAGCCATCTTAGTTATCCCTGTTTTTATAGAACTTTTAGAAAAGGTTGAATTCTCTATACTGTATACATCTTACCTTATTTATTTATTTTTATTTTTATAACAGTTTGTAACAACAATTTTTACTGAACTTCTTTACCAAATACATAATAAATAAATAATTGTTAATTGACAAAGTTTGTATGATAATAATCTTTTCATAATCTAATATTTATTTGTTTCATATTTGCTTAGAATGCTTTTTAAAGAAAATTTGAGTATATGTTAATCTAAAACAAGATGTCATCATTAAACTTTTTGGTTGAAAGTCTCTCTTGCATTACATAACCCTTAACCTTGTTTAACCCAGACAGAAATAAACTAATGATTATCACATCGTGTTACATTATTAACCTGTAGCTATAATCAATTTACCAAAGAAAACATAGAAATAGTAAAAGCGTTTTTACAGTATTTGATTAATTGAACCAATTTTAATTTTTACTCCATTAAATAGTGTAAACAGAGAATTGGATCGATTTGAATAGTGTAAACGGAGAATTGGATCGATTTGAATAGTGTAAACGGAGAATTGGATCGATTTGAATAGTGTAAACGGAGAATTCGAACGATTTTTCTTTGTTTTCACATAGAAATAGTTCAAAAAGAATTTAAGCATTTCTTCCTTTGACCTTATATGAAGGAATTAATTTCACAAATTGTAAAAATCAGACTTTCAGAATCTTTCCATGAAAATTTAGTTTTGCAAATTAATGCAAAAGTTTTTTTCCCATAAAAGGTAATTAATACATTAATACATCTATCCTATCTGGTGCAATGATTTCTCAAAGTTGCAACAGTTATGTAATTATACATTTTGCTGGTGATAAGTGCTAATGTTTTGAATTATATCATTCTCCATTCATTTTACTTTCACTCCCAGTATTTTTTTATTTGATTTTCAATAAAATAAGATAAACTCGTTCTCATTTTTTAATCATAATATGATTCGCATTATACTGACTAAATTTAGATGTTTCTTTTAGATTTCTATGACTACAAGATTTATATGAATTACCTTTTATCATAGCCAATCTTATAACTTTCGGTCCTAGGATGAGTCATTCTTCTTAAAATTCTTATGACCTTACAATTGGTGAATTGGTTAGCTACAACTTTCCTTTTGTATTGAAGATAAAAAAGGATATGCATTCTCTCTGTTATACTAAGGAGTGAAAAATTTGAATCGAGAACCTTCTTTGGGAAAAGATCACTGTAAAAAAAATTGGGGGAAATTTTAGTCACCGGACTAAAAGTTCATAAGCCCACAGAAAAAGGTTCTAAAAATTAATTTTAGGATACAAACATGTTAGTCACTTTTAACTGATATTATTAGTATTATTAGTATTCTCTTATGTGATTCGATTTATTTCTGACTTTTCAAACCAAGATTCTTGAGTCACAACCATTTTTATCATGAAACCATTATTAGAAACATGCACAACTCAGAATCATTGCCACAGACTTACAACTGTTTTATTATAGATCAATAAAGAGGTACAAATAATAAAACATTACATGAATTAATTTATGAACGAATAATGGAATAATCATGGCAAAAGATTACAATGAAAAAGGTGATTACACCACAGTCGGCGATACTATTTCTTTAGTGCCGGAGGATGACGCAGATAAACTTGTTGAAAATGAAAGCGGGCTAAAGTATACCAAGCGTGAATGGTTACTGTTGTTTTCGTCATCACTGTTATACTTTCTTGGTGGTGTAATAACCTCTATGATAGCTTCTTTCTTTCCACAAGAGGTAAGTCAAATATATTCTGTCTGAAAAGTATTTATCAGCGCCACCCGGACACAGGAGCTGGGCGTGGTCACAGCACTCTCTGTTTATGAGTAGAAAACAACCTTTTGAATATGGGCAAAAGGTTTCGATTCCTGATAGTTTACTGTGTCTGTGTTTCAGGCTGTTATGCTGTATTTATATAATTGAATGTTCAAGTTATCAGGAATAGAACGTGTGAAAAGAAATTAAACCAACAGAGGAGGAGGGTCATAAAAAAATGTGATGAGAAGGACCTCTGTGACAGAAATTTTCTAAAGTTACTTCTTGCCTAATATTTTGTTTTGATAGAAAGCAATCAGTCAACTTTAAACCTTGCTGCATAATTGAGCCCATTTTTGGCCAAATTATGAAAAATGACTCACAAATTTGAAATCAGCACTATTGACTTTTTCTAGCATGTGCAAATTAAATGTTAAAGATAAATTGACATTGATCGCACCTGCTAAGTTTCAGCTCTTAGCATGTCTTCATTCCAGGAAATACTGTATCTGTGTTACAAAAAGGTTCAGGCCTAGCATGCAATATAATGTATAGACAAAAACAAATTCAACACTTAACGATGACAATCACAGCAGCTTTGTACCATATGGAATACCTTTGGAAATGAATCAAAAAACAAAAACAACACATATTTCTTCTTGCGAAAATAAATCCACACAAAAATTAATCCACCCTAAGTATATAATAATGATAGCAATAATGTCTTTCTCAAGTGTTTATATATTTGTATATTCTACCAGAGGAAAGCAATATGATATTATATTATGAGTTGTGATATTTTGATATACACAAGTCTGGAAGCCAGTCAGGATTTCCAGAATCCTTTTGCCTTGGCAGCTCAAAGACACAGACCAATGAGTATTGGCTCTTATCCACTGAATCACCATGTTTATGTCATATTAAGTTTTAGGAGATTTTCCAATTCCTCTCATTCTGGCTATTCCCCCACTCCCAAACACCCTCACTACCCTCTTCTATTCAGAGTAGGATAAAACGAATGGATTCTCATTTTTTTTAACTGTCTTTATTTCAGGCTAAAAAGAGAGGGGTTAGCAGTTCATTGACTGGAATTATATTTGGTACTTTCCCATTGGTCTTTGCTATTTTGTCGCCTCTGATTGGAAAATTGGTAGGAAATTCTTAAAATATTGTACTTACACATGCGTTGCATTAACATAGTTCCATGCCTCCATGGAGTCCATCACATTTTTGGATTTCTACAAAGCAATCCATTTTTTTGTTTTGTTTTGTTTTGTCCAAACCTAGTGCAGAATTGCTTTTAATTTTCAAAGTGTAACAGGTTTGTGGTGTTGGACAATTGTGTCAATTATGGTATGTGTTGCTGTGAGAGAAACTTCATGAACTTTACGTCTGTTTATTTTGACACCTTACAAAATTGCCAGTTTACACTATTCCATAATTGAATCAAAATGGTGTTTTTACAGAAAATGGGATAGTTATAACAGAGAATTCAAGGGTTTTTTATTTGTTTACACTAGTTGATTTGTCATAGGAATGAAACTTGAATAATGTAAACAACACTTTAATCAGTCTTTCTCAGGAGTGATGTGCTATTGCCATGCTCACCTCTACACAACACACCTAAACTATTTAAGGCACGCTTTTTTATGGCGATCCTCGTTTAAATAATATCGTATAAAAAACATGTCTTTCTGTTTTAATTTCTGTATAGAAAATAGTTTTCTATAAGAACAAAAGTATATAAGAAAATGATAAAGTTCCGCTATGCTGTTGTTTGCTTTTCCGTCTTCTGTGTCACACCGTGGCCTGATGTCTGTGAGATAAGAAAATTTTCCATTGAAATGCCGGCAAAGTGAAAACCATTAAAAGTTATCTACCCCAAATCTTGTATTATCTTGTATTAAGTTTTTTTATTTCCCATTCTGTTTTCAACGTTGTAATTATTCATTACAGGATGTTAGGTATTTCACAAATTATTTGCACACCACAAGTACAAGATGCCCTTGCAGGCACAAGGATTTCTGCTTTATGCTTTATTTGCTGATAATTTTCAAAAAGCATTTTCTATACCTTATTGGCTCTTCTTATGCCGATTTTTATTGACATTTTTTTTCTAAAAGTTTGTCGTCAAACATTCACGACAAACCTGATATGTATAAGAGGCCGTTTGAAAATTTAACATCAAAATGAATACCAGGTGGAGGTGCAGAAAGGTCTAATAAGACTATTTTAGAATATTAGAATTCTCTGTTTACACTAATTCTCATTTTCTCAAAAATTGAAATATTTCAATTAATCAGAATAGTGTAAACTAGCTATTGTTAATTTATTTTTATTTTATTTTGCATAAATAAACATTCAATGAACAAATACACTATGTGTTTTTCCCGCACATATCTTTTTAAGCAAAATGAAATGAAACAATATATTTTTTATGACGGTCTAAATATTAAAGCGGAAAAGTATCAAAGATAACAAAATAAAAAAATTAAATGAGTTCGAAAAGTGTATATCCATGTGTATACGTTTACATATATCTTTAGGTTTACCTTGAAAAAACCTAAACCTTGGAAACATATTAAAAAATTATTTAAGGCTCAATAATTTCATTTGTATACATTTGAAAAATGACAGAAAAGCAAAAGATACAATGTCGCATAGACTGGCCAAAAGACCAACTCTATATTCCCAGCTTAAAATGATGACAAAATAATCTACGAGAAGTATTTTGCAAAAAGTAAAGAATAAAAAAACAAATTCAAACTGTATTAAATTCAATTTGAAAAACATAATAAAGCAGGTTCTCCGTTCCCCATATTAAAACTTTTTATAACATATCAAGCAGTTAGTAATTAAATGTAAAGAAGTTTCCAAGTTTCCAGGGCAGAGATTCTTCTATATTTAACATTCTTGTAAGAATAATTTGTTAAGTGAATTTCAGTCTGCGTTCACCGCCTACATTAAGTAAGCTAACAAGATTTGTCAGCCAATCAGATATCAGAAATTAGCTGTATTACCAATGAATTTTCAGAAAAAAACTTACGTAGGTGTGGAGCAAATGAAAAAAAAAACACAAAGGGTTTTAAAGGATTTCTATGCTTACGCAGAAATCCAATGAACTTTTCCAAGATGTAACATTCTGCTCTAAGCGGCATGTTCATTCAATCATGCCTGATCTTTTGTTAGGGGCTTAAGAGCTTACTTTATCAGAAAGATAATCTTGTTTAGGTGTGTGAAATAAAAAGATAAAGAATGCCATCATCATGCTTGTTAAACAAGTGTGCAGAATGATTGTCACGTAAATTTAATTTCTGAAAAGTCTATCAAATAACTTGAAAATGCTGGCACCAAAAACTTAATTTAAGATAAAAAACCTTTATAAATATATGCGAAGGATATACTGAAGAGTTCTCCTTGGAACAACAAATAGAAATCATAGCATCATAGCATATTTCAAGTTTAATTACAAACGGTTTATACAAGATTTCTAAAGACTTAAAAGGAAGCTTTTCTTTATTCTATGAAAATTTTGAAATGATCAGCTGACGCAGCCTTTTTCAGGAATATTGAAGTAGGTCAACAAACTTCAAAAACAAGTATGCATCTAAAGCAATGGTGACTTGAATTTCAACTTTTTAAGATGGCATAATTAGGGAAAATGTAGTGTTTCTATAAAATTTCTTGTTTTTTATCTAGATTTTAATGCTAGGAATTAAAACTGTGTTATTCTCTGGAATATTGATTGAAGCCGTTTGTATGATTCTGTATGGGTGAGTAGTGATTTTATTCAAAATAATTAAGATTTGACAAAAATATTGAGAAGGTATTATGTAATACTTTGTTAACTTTTTTGACACAGAATTGTTGGAAGCATGTACTCTGGCACTACATTTATTGTACTCAGTTTCTTGTATCGGATTGTGGCAGCCATTGGTGTCGCTTCATATGAGAATTCCAGCTTGTTGATCATCCTATTAGTTTTCAAAGACAAAATATCTACAACGTTTGTAAGTGGATTTTACTAATGAATTGCTGATGGGCAAGTACTTTTCAAATTGCATTATTATTGATGTCTTCCTTCAAATTAGTTTGTGTGATTCCTTTGTTATTCTAATTCCAGGGATTATTAGAGGTCTCAGGCAGTATTGGGTTAATGATAGGTCCTCTGATTGGTGGTGGGTTTCATAAAGTAAGTATTTTGGCTAGAATAAAGATCTATATCATAAGGCCGCTGTTAGCTAATAGTTTGTTCATCCTCTAACACACGCACATTCACAATCAGTTCTAATAACACCGCATAAATGTTTATTATTAGATTTTTTTTAACGAAATGTATAAAAATGTTTGATCCAGGCTCTAGATTTCTGTTCCTTCCATGAAATAATAACTTATGCACCTTGAATCTAAAGTTCAAACTACAAAATCGTGATGCAAGTATGAAGCAATTGAAAAAATTCTTGCTTCAACGCATGCTTCATGGCTCACTTCTGCTTCACTGTTCACACAGTGCTTGTTTGCACCTGGTTCTGCTTCCACTTCAGCTGTAATAAGTGTGAATCAGGCTCCAGTTTCTACACTTCATTTGTGGTGTGTCTTACAAACAATAAAATACCAAAAATGGTTTTTATGTTAACCTCCCCTTAAAGGTTATTATACACAGGTTTGACTGTACATTAGAATGCTTAGAGTAGTTACTACCCAGTGGGTAAAATCTTCAAAAATTCTCTTTGGTGGAGTGTTTTTTTATTGAAACTGCAGATGATATTACTTGCCTTTCCTAAAGAAAACACTCCTCCTCATAGTGTTACTTTATAGATTGGTGGTTTTATTATGCCATTTGTTATGGCTGGCGTTTTAAATATTGTGGCATTGGTGCTTATGGTTTTCTTACTGCCAAATCTAGGTAAGTTTTCATTATTATTGCATAAAAATGTTACTATTTCAGCTGGAAGAATCCAAAAGAATTTGCGAAATTTGTTGCCCCGACAACAGGTGTTGACAAATTGCGTATGTGTGTACATGACCTACTCCAAAACCAAAATTTTTTATGTTGTCGTACTTGACAGTTTTTTCAGCAAGTACACTTATTTTTGCCTGTTTGAGTATGTGAAGAAACAAGATATTCAACATACAAATTTTTCACAGTCAAATAGTCTACACAGTGCATTAATATAATATTTTAATATTTATAATATTTATATTATTATTTATATTATTATTTATATTAATATAATATTTGAGACAATGTGTCTCTTCATTTCAAATCATTTTGATCTTGTCATCTTCAGCGATTTGATAACAGTATTTCTGACTGTTCAAGGGAAAAAACTAACATGGAATTTATAGAGGTTCGGAATTCCCGAGTTACAAAACCGAGTTACAAAACCGAGTTACGCATTATGACGTCACAAACCGAGTTACTAACTCGGAAATTTTTTATTTTTTATTTTTCTCGAGTTAGTAACTCAGAAATTTTATTCTCGTTAATTTTTTCCGAGTTAGTAACTCGGAAATTTTATTCTCATTAATTTTTTCCGAGTTAGTAACTCGGAAAATTTTTTTCGCTTTATGCTTTCCGAGTTAGTAACTCGGAAGATTTTTTTCGCTTTATGTTTTTCGAGTTAGTAACTCGGAATTTTTAACTTGCTTTCTGTTTTTCGAGTTAGTGACTAAAAACTGAAAATGAAAGGAAAAGAGAATTTTGGGCCCGATATTCAAACAATCTACATGAAAATGTGTACATATGCTGATTATGACTACAAATGAGAGCCTATACCTATAATTAATGTATCAGAACTAGTTCCTTGTTCTAATTTGTCTGGGATAGTGAGGATAAGAGACAAGTACAGCCTTCATTAATCAAACACTTTTATATAAGTTTTCAGTTAAAACTTTTAAATATCTCCAAAGGTTACATAAAAGGTCTCTATGTCTTGGTCATCACTGATTTGAAGGTGAAAAATATCTACAATGGAAGGACAACACTTCAAGTTTAGCACTATTATCATCACTATTACGTACTAGTAGTTAAATCTCAAACTGGAGTATTGTAAATAAGTGAAGAAAGATATAATCTTATAGTGACACTAATAGTTGGGGTAAAAAAAAGCAAGAAGAACAATGTTAATTTGTTTTTGAAAACTTGTTTTTCGTACATGTCATATGATTTCTCTGTGCACGCAATCAATTCAAAAGCTAACTCCTTAAAAATAATAGGTGTTCTCATTCATCGTTAATTTGTATCTCAGTAAGTTTGTAATTTCGAAGTGATGGCATTTTAACACTGGAATGACTGCACGACTTAAACGGAAGACTTGTCTGAAAATTAAACAAAAGAAAGCGTGTTAATAAAATTCTATCGTAATTCTATCGTATTTTATTAAACACTAGTAAGTATGTTATGAAGTTATAAGGCCTTTCTTGTGCTCGCGTTTAAATACGCAAAACTGAATAGTAACTTAATGAAAAACAGCAGATAAGAAAGAAGAATTAAAAAAATTAGGAAAGCTTAGGATATATCACTACATTTCGCTAAACTTCTTCTTAAAAACACACAGTATCACTGATAGAAATTGAAATGTTCGAGTCATAGTCACAAAGGTAAATCACGACCTTTTAGTAATAACTTTTCCTCTCCATTTAGTTTTGAATTCGAAACATCTATATGCGATGGAGGAACAATAAGGTTACTCATAAACGGCTTCTTGGAGATGCAATTCCGTAATGCACAAAAATAAAACACTCGCTCCTTTGCAAATTGCTGTCCCGGAGGAATGTACAACCCCTTGACGTAAATGTAAAGTTTTCCAGCTGGCATTGTGCTTGCACATGTGCAACATTTTGCTTCCTTCCTGGTTACCAGTTTTTCTGCATACCATTTTTGTTGCACCTGTCCCTTCGCCTCAAAAATTGCTTGTTGCTCAGTTGGTGTGAGTGCAGTGTTAAATCTTGTTGACAAACTTTCACTACTGTTTTGCTGATTTGGTCCTTGGCATTGAGCTTGTTTTTTTCGGTTGAAAAGGAAAGAGATTTCGACTTCCGTAAAAGCAACTTGTGCAAGGATTGAATCTGATGCTTTGATGTTAAAATGTTCCATAAGAACCCAAACAATATGTTTGCATGTATTCTTGATTTTCTTGGGGTTTTGGAAGATTTCGCAGGAGCACGAAGGTGTAACAGCGATGTGCACGTCATAACGTTGTCCATTTATTGTTGTTAGTAAAAAGTTAATCTTTCCATTACGCACTTCCATGTCACTCAAGCTTTGAAAGTTGGACGCCTTAGCTTTTGACAATGTTTCTTTGAATGCTTTCGTATCATTGGATCTTCTTCGTTCTTTTCTTTTTTGCCATTTGGTATGTTGTTCTTCGTCAGAGGACTCGTCAGTCGATAAATGAGATTTACGTTTTGGCTTGTGACCGCAGTTTTCATCAACGAAATCACGTGATGGTCCAGCACTTTCGAAGTTCATGCCAAAAAGAAGTTCGTCAGCATATGATTGTACCTATTAAAAGAGAAGATAAAGTGAATCGTAGACGATAGTACAGTGACTCTTATAAATGAGAACTCGTGTTATTGAATATTGAATGTTTTTTGTACATATCGCATAAACCTACTTTGCTATTTTGTTGTTTGTAACTCCGATTTAATTGCTCTTTTTTTATTGGACCAGCGCCCTGGCATTTGTATCCTTCACCAAACATATCCAGAAATCGTTCCAGTTTTATAGAAGCTGCGACGTCTCGGTATGCTGCTTCGATTAGTGTCAAATTGTTAGTTTGGCCTGTTGCATACGATGAATGGTAGGTCTCGCTCATATTTGTCTTAGGAGCATTTGCATTTTTGAATGCACGACTAAAACGATGACGCCGAAGATGCCAAAAATCAACGAAATCTCGTAAAAATGATCTTTTTGTTGGTTTTATTTCTATAAAGCCGAGGATTTCATTTAATGCCTTGTCGTATTTAGACGGTGTATCAGACGTCATCAGCTCGGAAGCCATTTGCTTGAATCTACTTGCTGACTTTGAGGTTTTCTGAAGTGTGTTGTTGAAGTTGTCTACAGACCACATGAAGTGCTTTTCACAGCTAACCGTTCTATTTCGTATAGTTTCCTCTCCATATACCTCTCCCAATGCTTTCCACACTCCCCCCAGCTTCATCAACACACCACCCTATGGGGTTGAAAACAGTAGGGCACTTTTGATGGACAGTCAAAACTTGATTCATGAGATTCCAAAATATTGACCAGTTTTCTGCGCTCTCTGACTCCGCTTCCATTGTAGCTAATTTGACTATTTTTCGTAGAAGTCCGACGTAGACAAAAGCGGAGATTGTTACAAATTCAGGGCATCTTTTGAAGGTGCCATTCGCAAAACAATATTCGCCATTAAGGAATGAATTTCCATCTCGGTTCATTGCTGAGGCTAGTTCAGCTTGAGTGGTGCTCATCTTAAACACAAAAGTTGGTTTACCATTCATGTTTCTGTCATTTAGTCGGAAAATGAAAAACTCGTCTTTAGGCAGGAGTTTCGTACGTAACGCAGCGACTGCTTCCAAGCTATGTCCATGGGTATCTTTTTGAGCCTTGGCTTTTTTCTTAGTATAATACAATTTTTCTCGCTCTAAAGTGGAGTCTGCTATTTTGTATATGTCTTCCCACGAAGCTGTTTCGTCTCTCAAGCAGTCGATGATAGCATCCTCTGTACTTCTCGTTACAGTGTTGCTGCTTCCATCTCGATAAAGCTTTTCGCAAACCTCTTCTGAATGCAAGAACGGTTTTCTAGCTTCACAAGTGTGGAAACTGGTGTGGAAAACAGTTACAAGACCCTGCAATTCGTCAAATTCCCAAACTTTAACTCCTGGACAATCTGTGTACTGTGCTTTCAACCCGCAGACACAACAAGTGTTGTCTTTGACATTAAATTGCAGTTTATTTCTCTTCCCGTAGAATTTTAAAAACGCACAAGTGTCATTACAACATAGATAACTTCCTTTGCAGCACGATCTTCGTCTGATGCCAACAAAACCTTTCCGATTTGATGTGACCCACGGTTTCCATGGCCGTCCATCAACAGTCGTTTTCATGCGGGCATCAAGATTAAACTTCGTTCGGTAAACACAAGTTCCGTTGATATCATAAGGAAGTTCAGAAACATCTTGTATAGTACATTCGAACCAAACGCTATCGTGAACTTTTGAGGTGCGCTTTTGGTAGCTCCTGCTGTGTCGCTTTTTGATGTGTTCAGTTTGTTCTTTGACATGATAATTTCAATTATGTCTCCCTTTTCTACACATTTTGTTGTGTCTAGTTGTAATCTAGAAGCCTCTCTTTTTAACTCTTTTATAGACAGCGATTCTAGATTCTTCTCATCAACCATACCTATGTAAACAAAATCGAAATTGTTTTGAATAAAATATTTGAGGACAGAAAATTGAATTTGACCCAGTTCGAGCATTCTTTCCAGGCATTTCTTATTCTCATAGTGGAAAATATATTGGTAATGGGTATTCAATAACATATTAGTTAATATTAAAAACAACGTCTTAACAATATTTAATTTCACTGTTTAATAGAGGACAGATATTTTACCTGTTGTGTCATCTTTTGTGTGCGCTTCCGTAACTTTCGTAATAACCACATCATCGTCTATCGAGCTTTCTTCTGATGAACTGTGTTCGTCCATGCATAAGTTACAGTCAATAATTTTCACAACTTTATTTTCCAAATGGTGTCTAAAGGATTGATGAAGAGGAGATAAATTATTTAGATTAACTGTTTCCTGCCTTAGAATTACTGGTGTGTATACTATGGCGCGCCTAATGTGACTTTAATACTTTCTCAAAGAAAATAATACTTTCACAAAATATTGATACTTTTCGTAAAGTTTTGATAGCCTTTCGTTTCGCTTGATAGCGTTTCGCCTATTTCATTATAAAATGAACTAAAACACAGATAAATAACACTTTCTTTTTGATAATGCTATTCCATGAAGAATCAAATAAGACTTTTAGCATTTTCATAAGACTTTTGATAGATCAGTAATGACGTAATGGACAAGGTTACCTCATTTATCTAGATAAGTTTGATGCACACATGCGTTGATAAAACCTCAATCACGAAATTAAATGCACATCATTAATCCTGTCTAGTAACATTACGTATATTGCAATAACTTCTCCAAACAAGATACGGCAATCGTTCAATTTGACGGAATTTTGATGGAAAAAAGTTTCTTATTTAAAAAGCTTGAACTACATGTGGACATCTTGATTTTAAATCAAATGGAGAAAGTGTTATTGTCATATTTGGCGTGCCATAGTCTACAGTGAAGCCAGAATAAGTAGAGCACAGACAAGTAGTTGTAGGGGAAGAATCAATATTTTACAAAAACCTAATAGATAATTTGGTTATAGCTCCGATATGAAATAATTTTATTGAATTAGAAAATAGAATGAATGATGTTTGGACGATTTCAAAATGGAGATGTTCACTTTCACGTTGCTTGGTCAGCAATACCCTAGGATATATTCTCAGATTAAAAACAACTGCCTTGCCTCGTACAATATCCATTTTGCATTAAATGACTTCTTGATACACCAAAGTCGACGACATTCAATACTATCGACCACATCAAAACAATATCGGGAGAGAACGGATTCGGACAATCCTCCGGAACACCTTCATTAATATTGCTAATAGAAGCCATAATGTCCCTTATCATGTTCGAAATTGTTTGCAGCTCAGCGTTAGATTTAGCGATTAGATTGTTAATGTATTCACAACATTCGTTCCATTGAAGCAAACAGCACCATATCTCATCTTCCTAGATATGAAAAATATCTCGAAGTTAACTTTTTAATGTTAATGGAAAGGAAAAAAGTGAGTCAAATAGGATTTTTCTTTAATACATGATATAACACGGTGCCCACAACCTAAACTTTCTTTGGGTTCTAAAGCAGTAAATTGTTGTTAGAGTAGGCCAAGATAATAAAAGTGTCACTCTCTGTTTACACCTAAAAATCTTTAAACTCCTCTATTTGAAAGAAAACATGACTGCCTTTCAAATTTCTTTTCTCAAACAATCAACCAAATTTGAATGGCAATCCATTTTCTATAAGTAATAATAACACCCAATTCTGTTTTTGATAATTTTTAATATTTTTTCATGATAATTTAATGCGAGTAAAAGGAATCATTCGGATTTCCATTCATCAAAATGTTATCGCTCGCTCGCTAAAAAAAACGAGCAAGCGCCGATGATCGAGCGATCATTTCGATATCCATTAAAGAAACCTAGACTTTTTGTGCGCAAAAAAATCAAAACAATCATTTTGTCGTATCAAGCAACATTGTGGCTGCTCTGAATAGATAAATATTTCTTGGACGCGAAAATAAAGGGGAATATCAAATGCTAGTGACGGATCTCAGACTTTTTGATTGTGAATATTTTTCCAAAATTTTAGAATATCTTCCACAAGTATAGGTTTGCTGGTGTAGCCAGATGTAGATATAGAGATGTAGCTAGAAGAATTGTTTGGTAACTTTGCTTTAACTCTCGAAACATATGTCGCAATTTCATTTTTTGATAAATCGAAGAATTTGTTGAATGGAAATCTACTCTAGTAACACATTCACCTTATGAATATTAAAATAAAAATGGCAAAGACTTCAAAATTTGGAATAATTTGATCATGCACAAATCCGACACCTTAGTTCTGAAATATATGATCGCCACGTAAACGAGGTAGCTACAACAAAATGTTCCTATATGAAGGTATTATTAAGAGCAACTTCAGGGAATGAGGAATTTTTTTGGAATTTCTCTATAAGCGTATCACTGTGTATAAAGTGTACTTACAGTTGCCGAAAGAAATATGTTTCCAAATTCTTGTATGATAAACATATCTTCTTTATTGACACTCGTGGTTTTATCGGGATGATGTTTTACAAGCCATCTTCTAAAAATAAAGTTACTTGAAATTCAATGAACGTGACAAAAATACGATTTCATAACGAGATATCTTTAGGTATTCAGTATAATAAAGTAATTCAAAATAAAGTAACAACAACGATAATGTGTATATCGAATATCTGAGTTTCAGACAGAAAATCCTTAGATGTTTATAAAGGTTGATGTCAGATGTTCATAGATGTTTGTAAAGCAACATAAATATTTAACATAAATATTTAAAAATAACTTACTTGTAAATTTTCGATAATTCTTTTTTGCTGGTAAAATGGCTTCCCTCGCAAACTGTTTCAATAGGAAACAAGCGATAACATAGTTTTTTTATATCTTCTACTTTCTCAAAAAAAATTTCGTCCATTTTTTCTCGTCTTCCAACTATCACGTTCACGTGTTTAATAAAAAGTGTGAAAAAAATCACCTATTGATTTTTTTTTTCAAATCGCGTATACGCGGGGTATTTGAAGAACAACGCGTTCGTGGTTTCAAAAATAGCCCAGTTGCCGTGTAAACAAATTTTCCTCCTGATCAACTTTTCACTTTCGTGAAATAAATTTCGAAAAAATAGCGACACGCAATTTGTTTACACGCGAAGCATTCTTGTTCATACTGGGATTAGATTATTTGTTTATTTATTTTATTTATTTTTTCTTTAAAGTTGGATTTTTAAAATAGTAAAGGATTTCAAAATTCCAAATTATCCTACAAGCAAGTTTTTACAAAAATCGAAGCACCTTCATAATTTGCTCTTTTCTTACTAAAATAATGGAAAAATCACTCCCAAAAAGCTGAACAATAGCATTATCATGGAAATCACAAATTAACGTTATCTGAAGACTTACAAAATTATTTGAAAATTAAATTATTTCTTCCTAAAAACCGATAATTGAACAGAGAAACACAGATAACTCATAGTGGAACTTCTTTCCACCATCAATCAAATCTAAAAAAACTCACAGAAGCTCATAAATGTTATTACTACTGTATTATTGAGTTACCCTGAGTTTCATTTACTAACTCGAAAAACATAAGGTAGTTTAAAAATTCCGAGTTACTAACTCGGAAAACATAAAGCAAAAAAAAATTTCCGAGTTACTAACTCGAAAAAAATTAAAAGTTAAAAATTTCCGAGTTAGTAACTCGGTTTGTGACGTCATAATGCGTAACTCGGTTTTGTAACTCGGGAATTCCGAACCTCGAATTTATAGATAATAAATTCTGAGAACAAAAGAATTACCTATAAGTTTACCTATAACCTATCTATAATAAATAAACTACATATTATAGATAAGAAACTATAAGTAATACCTGATAAACCTACAATATAGATAATAAATAAGAAGTTCTAGGTATATAGGTAATATATATAACATAGGTTATATCGAAATTCTCAAAGCCCAAAAAAATCTGATAGTAACCTAACTCAAGTAAACTCACAAACATGTCATGGAAATTGCCGATGGCCTGAGTGCGACATGATCCTTATCATAGCATTCTTATAAATTTATAAATGTGACTGTCCAGGGGAAATAACTAAGATGGAATTTTTATAGACTGATAATCACTTCTGAGAACAAAAGAATTACCTATAAGTTTACTTATAATCTATCTATAATAAATAAACTATAGATTATAGATAATAGATTATAGGTAATTGTTTACCTGATAAACCGATAATATAGATGAAGTTATAGGTATATAGGTAATCTTTATCTATAACATAGATTATTGGTAAAAATTATAGGTAATATATAAATTTAGAATTTATATAATATATATAATAAATTATAGGTAATATAATTATAGGTAATTAAGGTATATCTATAAATTCATGTTAGTTTTTTCCCTTGGACAGTCACATTTTGTTTCCTTTTTTATCGAAACGTTTTGCACTCCCTTTTGCCTTTATTTGTTTTATTTTGTGAAGTTAAGATACAGTCGTTACAAAGGAGAACATGATCGACGTTGAATTAGTTTAATCCCATTTCTTTCTTCTGAATTTATTGATCAAACATTTTGTTATAACATCAGATGTTTCAACTTTCATTCTTTTGTAATAGATGGATCACTTTCGTAACACCGTCTTATTTGCTTAAAACTTCCTAATTATTCCGTCCTCATAATTTTACGCAGAAGTACCTGCACATACAAACAGCCTAAAATAGCAGTACGGCAGCAAACTCCTGAATATCGATTTGTCAACCCCTGTGTCCCATAATGTTTTTTAGTGTATTTCTTCTTCTTTTGTTGACATTTGTATTATAACTAAAAGGGAATTTTGTTGCCATAGCATGTTAGGTGAGCTTTCGTTAAAAAAGTTTTTGCCTTGTAATTTTTTTTCATTCTCTTATGTTATTGCATTGAAATGATTTAGAATTTTTTTAAATAATGGATAGTGTAATGATTGTTATTCATTGTTTGGAAAATTTAATTGGTGGTCTATACTCTGTTTCATTCATAGAAGGTCTTCAAGATGATAAAAAAGATGAAGACAATTCTATAACAGTTACACGAGTAGCTTTCATACCTGGAGTTGTTATAATGAGTAAGTAAACAACTTGTCATTATGAAAAATTTCAGTGTGCTGTCCTAGCATTATTTGGAAAGTTTCAAAATTATTCACACAATGTAATTAATTCACCCAGAGTTTGGATTCCTTGCCTTACATCCGTATGTTTTGGTTCTTCCACCCACCGAGTTGCAACTAGGAAGTTGACTTACCGCCAGAGGTGGATACGTATAGCGTTGCTCTGACTTGCACAAAGGCCAGTTTGCCGTCAATTGATGGCTCCAAATGCTCTTAAAGGGATCCTACCAAAATTTCTTATTTGTTTATAAAACTGGAAAAAACAAAATTGCCATCTGACTTTTTTTGACAGAAGTGAATCACTTCTATGCAACAGTGCAAAAATGTTTGCAAAGTACGGCTGCCAATTCAGCCTTCACTCCAAAATTCAGTTATAGTGTCCAGTCCCCATGCACCATATCACATATAAGTGGACGAACGAATAAAGAGAGATTGTACTCACCAGTGGAGATCCATTTGTTTTGACTTTTTTTTAAGACTAATTGAACACACTTATCTATTATCATGATCAGCCACAAGTATAAGAGATGTTAAATAACAAAAAAGGGTCATGAAATTCAACTTGTTTTGCTTTGTGATTTACTCATCATGTCTTGATATCCTTCTTTAGGTACTGTAGTAATAGTGATGGCAGCCGGAATTTCCTTCATGGAACCAACAATGGCAATTCACTTGAAAAATATCACACAGCCGGTAATGTTGAATATTTAATCAAGACAACTATTGCACAAAATACTTTACTTGGTTGTATTGAATTGTTGTGTGGAAAATTGTTTATGAGTATAGCAAAGTGATCAAAACACCAATTTGCTAAATCCAATTTGTTGAATTTGAAAGTTTAATGATGCACGGTTCCAATTATATCAAAATCAAATTGTTGACAACATGCCAAATCCAATAATATGAATTCAAAATCTGCTGATACGTGGCTGAATTCCACAAATTTGATTGTGTATCACCATCTTAATAACTGTTTGTTCTTATAGCATCCAATGTCCAGTGCTACAATTGGATTAGTGTTTCTGTTGCTTTCTGGAGTTTATGGGCTTGCATCCCCACTTGTTGGGCACTTAGATGATTCCAAGGTTAGTAAGGAAACTTCAATTTTGAATAATGCGATAAATGAAACTCAGGAAAACTATGGCTTTTTTGTTTCTTAGTTACACATTATTACTTAGATACATATTGAGTTTTGTTCTTTTTATCTTAGGTTGATGGCAGATATTTGATACTCTTTGGTTTAATCATTAGTGGCATTTCATTTCTATTTCTTGGGCCGACACCACTATTTCGTCCTGTTGTGAAACCGTAAGTTGAGAAGGTTATTATCAAAGGAATCTCTAAGACGGCCAAGAAAGTTGAAATCTATCTATCCTGTAAGAGTTTTTTGTCGTTTTGGGATATCAATCGGATACAAGTTTTTTTGCTTGAAGATTTTTAATGTTTTTAACTGAATACTTGGGATTCTATCCCTTGAAAGTCTTTAAAAATTAAGTCAACAAAATAAAAAACCATTCACCATGTGAAAAAAATATTGCTGACCCATATTTTTTTTTGCAGAAGCTTTTTTAGCAAAAGAATTCAGTTGAAACGTTTTTATTTCTACTAAAACTTTTGTCCTGTTATATGTATACTATGTATAATATATTATATTATATATTATATTATGTTATATTATACTACTAGTCTTTGTAATCTAATTAATCATAAGAACTTGTCCTCGAAGAGCCGAAATACTGATCTTTTTTAAATCAACACTCGAGAAAAGAAAGAAAACTAATAATGTCGATCATAAAAATGATGATAATGATGTCGGAGCTAGATTGATGTATTGGGGGAAAATGAAAGTAAAAAAGACGTGGTTGGGAGCAAATGAAAGATCTGTAACACAAATAACAAGAACAATAGCACAAACGTTTTACTGTGTGTTTTAGAATGTCAAAAAGTTAGGAGTTGTACCAGTAAATTGAAAGAAAACTTTTTTGGTATAACTGGCTTATACTTTAGTATAACATTAACTGGCTAATGAATGCACATGTTGGTAGAAAATTGACTTGATTGTTATGATGGAACATTGCATCATTATCGAGGAAAGGACACAAACTGAATAATATTTCAAGGGAATCAACATGATGTAAAAACGATGTTGATCTTTTACGCTTGGATTGTATATGCTCTTTTAGAGATTGTTAATTTTCCGTCTTACATAGATGATTTGGGCCTCCGTTTACTTTAATTGGAGAAACTGTTGTGATAGAAACTGTCATAAGGGGAAAAAAATTAATTAACAGTTCCATTAAATGGAAAATTCAAGATTATTTTGCGAATGGACATCTGATTTCGCAGCCAATATACCAGTCAATTCCAAAAAATAAGCAAATATACCCTTATACCAGTCAATTCCAAAAAATAAACAAATTGTGGCAATTTTCCAGAATCAATGCTCGAGAAATGTTGCATTTTTCATCATTTACGAAATTAAATTCTTGAAAGATATTTTGATTTTTGCTCATTTGCGAAAATTAATTCTCACGAAATCTGCTAAATTTTGCGAATCACTTGATTCGTTAAAAGTTCTTCCCACAAAAATTTCTGATATTAAAGTTTTTCGCAAGATAAATTTTCGAGAAAATAAATATTTGTTATTCAAAATTTGTGTTAAAATGTATAAATTTCTTTAAAATTATTGCCTGGATAAAGTTTTCAAATCAGCAAATTAAAAGATGTTGGCAAGACAAACTTTCACGAATGGAAAAAAAAACGTGACTTCATGAAAGTTTCTGTTGTAAATTGTAGAGAAAAAAAATTTGTCCGACCGATTCTAACACCACTCATTGGTGATAACAACATTTAGGTGAAGCTGCTTTATATCCAAGTTGGGTAACTCTGGTGACAACACTAACTTATTTGCCTTTGAGATGAAGTGGTCAAAGTTCAATCTGCCCTCTAAGAGAAAACATGAATTTAAACTTTAAAGATAATGAACTGTTATAAAGGTTGTGAGAAAACTGAGTCAGCAGTTTTCTACAAGGGAATCTCCACAAGAGACCCAGTCATTTGTTTACCTCGTTTGTTTGCAATTTTTATATAAGTCAGCTGCTCCTTCAAGACATGTGTTAACCTACCCATAAAATTTTTCATCTCCATTGGAATATGATTGTTAAAAAATGATAATGTATTTCATCGTTGACTCAATAAGTTCCTTTTTGGTGTGTGGTGGATTGTATTAATGCATCTGGTGATGTGATTATTCACCTCTAAGTTTCTTCTTTTGTTTGAGAGTGCTAGGGGTGTCAGCCCTTTTTTATGACAGTTTTTATTGACATTATTTTTGGAAAGTCCATCGCCAAACTCTCACAGGCAAACATCTAACGGCAACACTTAAACATTAAAATTTACGCCATTCAGGGCCGGCTTAAAAAGGGCCAATAAGGTAGTCTGTAAAAATCTTTAGTGCGTGAGGGCCTCTATAGATGAAGGTATGCATAATGTCTGTTGTTTGTTTATCTGGTTGATAATGTTTGTTGTTTTTGCTATTCTATTAGAACATTATGGGTTTTGTGCATATCACTGGTTTTATTTGGTCTCGGTTTTGCCTTTGGTTTAATTCCTGTTATTTCTCAGATGAAAGAAGCCATGCTGTATGTATCTTTATATTTCACTAGCCAACATCAAAAGGACAACCAGACAGTACTTTATTGTGTTCTGTCTTTTTCATTTTCAGAGATGCTGGAGTTCCTGAAAACGAGAAATCATTTACTGCTATCACATCTATTTTCAATTGTGTCCTCAATATAGGGTAAAGAAAATTCCATCAATTTGTTTCGATTGACAGGCTTATTTTCACATTCAAAGTACTTTCTTCTTATGTTGGTT
The DNA here is from genome assembly GCA_039566895.2 of Turritopsis rubra. Classification (NCBI taxonomy): domain Eukaryota; kingdom Metazoa; phylum Cnidaria; class Hydrozoa; order Anthoathecata; family Oceaniidae; genus Turritopsis; species Turritopsis rubra. Next base: position 6,684,447 of record CM077617.1, on the reverse strand, counting down.
GTGATTGGTGGTTTACATTTCAACGAACAGGAGGAAATATAATCAGTAAATTCTACTAATAATACTAATGAATTATTAACCATTGAGCCGGTCAATACGGAAAAATATTGACTGAGGTCTATACGAGCGACAATATTTTCCCCAAGTATTGACAGGCTAACAAGGTACCTGGCACAACATAATTAAGAGAAGATTTATAGCCCTGCTAAAACTTTTTGTTGTTGTTGTTCCAATTGAATAAAATATTTGAAACTTCGAACCACACCCATGTTGGTATTTTAGTAGAAAGGTCACTGTATGAAACGACCACCTGTATCCAACAATCATTTATCTAAGCTCCCAAAGTAGACGTTATACATAGGTTTGACTGTAATTGCTAATGGCTTATTAATAGTTTAGCCAGTCAATACGGAAAAATATTTACCTGTCACATGACGTCAATCAACCGATCATAATGATCTATTGTGAGAAGACTCTGCATTGCAGGGCTGGCTATAATAATAAGTACACGATTTCAGGAATTTTTATTGTCTGTTCTTTTAAACTGTATGAAAATGTTTAGTAGAATTCCATCTGAATTACCTTTCCAAACAAATATGTTTCGCCTAGTTCTCTTTCTCAACTTACATCCCTTCCTTAAATAACATTTTCCTTTTTAGTTATGTAATAGGACCAGTAGCAGGTGGATACATGGTGCAATATTCATCGTTTTCATGGGCTTCTACAGTAAGTAGTTCTTACTTTGCTTAGACAGATCTCATGTGAAGCAGGGGTGGGGGTGGTGTGGTATTAATACCATTACTGAGATGCAGTTGGATATCCACTGCTTACATATTTCCCTTCTCTTGTAAAACTGGCCCTTTTTACGCCCAGCTCAAATTTAAATCCAGCCCCTTTTACGCCCAGCTCAAATTTAAATCCAGCCCCTTTTACGCCGGTCTTTATTGGCGTTATTTTTGAAAAGTTGAACGGTCAAACTCTCGCAGACAAACAGCTAACACCGATCCTTTTAAGTCATGAAAATTAACGCCATTAAGGGCCGGCGTAAAAACGGCGAATAAGGTATGCTCTGAATAATTTGTTTAGTTCCTTATTTGAATTGCTTTGTATTTTTTTTTATAGATTTTTGCATATTTGGTGATCGGAGAGGTAGGTGTTCTTTTAACCATTTTGTCCCTACTCAAATTAATGTAGTCACCTTGTAAAGATTGTTCTTGCGAAAGAGCCTGATCCTTATTAATAATATTGACTAATAATATTCCAACAGATTGTTGATTTTGGTTGAAAAAGGTCACTGTTATAAATTGTTTTTTAATAAAAAAAATTAAAGGAAATTGTTATAAGTAACAATCCTGGAGATATGTTCCGCACAAGTAATTATTTTATTACTTCGATACTGATTATTTTGTTTATAAAAGGAAGGTGGCGTTCAATGGCAAAAGCATACTAGAAAATGGATTTTGTCGAAGATGTTGTGGTTTTGTTCTTTATTTAATTATCTTTATTATTATTTATTTTTATTATTATTTATTTTTATTATATTTATTATATTATTATTATCTTTCATATTTAGACAGGTTGGCTACATCAGAAATAAAATAAAATTTCTGTTAAAAAAATTGGACCTGTATATTCACCTAAATACTTTTGAAGGATTGTCTTCCGTCTAGGTGCATTATAGTCTTGAATAAGAATGATGTAGGTGACATTCAGAAAACACAAAATTAAAGCGTGTGGTTGATACAGGGTGGCCACTTGTCAATCATGGAAGTCATGGTACTTTTTAAGGTCTTGGAATAAGTCATGGAAATTCCAGATATTGGATAAGTGTCATGGAGAAGTCATGTAACTCTTCACTTTATGTCTTTTATTAGTTAAAGAATAACTGGTCTGCTCTTCTTCTAGGTTCATACCTGCACAGTGAAAAATTCATTTTTTATTAATTAATTAGTTAAAGTCACACAAAGGAAAGAATTGATTAAATAATTCGATACTGTTATTTCAAATTGGAGCAGGATTTGCACAAAGGAAGTTGAGATACTGACTTTATAATGGTTTATATTTATTAGCCAGTTCTTGGGTTTTCGTTGATTTTGAAGAAAGGAGTTCATTCTTTTTACCTTATAAATATTCTACTCAGAAAGAAAATGCGTTTAGAAGAACTTTCCTCCAATTACAACTTTCCCCAGAAATAGTCGTGAGAAGAAATCGGTTCATGAAGGTTTATTGCTTGTTCTCGTTATAATATCATTTACTACAACCATATTGTCTTGTCCATTGCATATTTTTGACCTTTTAATATGTTTTTCCAAGCAGTTATTTATTTTATTTAACGTGGTCTTGTCGCCGTTGCTTCCTCTTCCACCAGCTTTCAAAATTTTATTAGGGCTTGGCGTGATATCCGAAAAACCTTTTTTAAGAAAAACTTGAAAAAAAATTTAAATATTCGTTTATACATGGCCTTAATGCGGGATGATAGGGTAGGATTTTGTTGACGTTGAAGAAAAGGACTGGATAGGCTATGTTTTTGTTGTTAACCATTTTCTTAATAAGATAAATGAGTTGTTCTGTTTGTCTAGTTTTTGTTCTTTTCTTGACCGTATTAACTTCCACCTGTACTGAGGAATTTAGTCAAGCCAAAAAGTTGTGAAATTTCATTTCCAATTTGAGTAGCCATCCTGTTGATATCATTGGGTGAGGAGTGGGAGAAATGACACGTGCATAGCTGACACTAAGGGCACGTTTACGTGATAGGGCGTGATAGAGCGACATGAAATGAAAATAGTGACATTTTCATGAACTGGTGTTCTGTTTATATACATTTAATTTCATGTCGCTTCAAAACTTATGTTGGGGTGGCCGTACAGATGACGAGCAGACAGATTTTCATGGGAGAGCTTTTGTTTTTGGCATTGTGAGCATGAAGTTAAACATTAATTAATGAAATGTAATTTGTAGTGTGACCATGCAAACATGAACGTTGGCGAAAGCTTACTAGAAAAGTTGTTGTCGTTTTGTTCTTCCCTGAAATATAATACACCTCTTGTTTTTTAGACTGTCCTGGTGTTTATTTATATCATTATTCAAGGACGGCCGTCTGAAAAATGATTCAGAGTAAGTCCTTTTCTTCCCCATTCCCGGCTACCAGAATTTTATATCGTTCCTACAATATCTGATTAGAAAATATTGTAATATTAGCCAGAAAATAATACCAATGCAAAACCAACACATATATTCTGTAAAGATTTTATTTGCACGTAGCTTTGCGTAACGTAAATGACGATGAAAAGTTACGATAAGCTTCGTGAATATAAATATTTTTAGAATTTGTGTGTTGATTTCGCGTTGATAACAAACATGTAAATGTTTATCTAGTCTTGTCTTCTCGTCATATATGCGTCCATTTGATTTTGAGTTGAGAAAATAACTTATCCGAAGATTGGGCCCGAGGGTGTCCGCTATAGAGAGGTTTCACTTTGATGCCGAATTGAAATTGTGAATTAAGCTCGACTAATAATGTTTGTCTTGTGATGATGGCAGAACGACTTTTTTTTATAGTTCCAAAATATATATGATGGCATCAGCAACCCACTATTAACATAAGCCTACGATAGATGTGTTCAAAGTACATTCCAAAACAAAATGGAAAGCAATGGATAAAAACGTTTGTTTTTTGGTGGAGATGGAGTTTTGAAATCTCACCATCATGAAGACGATCAAAAACATTTAGAAAACATTTTTTTAAAACACTTTTGTGATATTTTGTTTAGGAAGTTTAATGGTTTAACTCTATTTGTGGAGTTTCGTTCCATAAGCGTAACTAAACTTAATAAAACTGTGTTGAAAGATAGCTTGCTTGTCCGATATATCTGCTGTTGAGAGCGATAAACAGTTAAGTTTCTCAATAGAAATAAATATATATGGAGACCGATATATCGCATATCCGATATATCGGTCTCCATATAAAGAGCACCTTAATGATCGCGGGGTGAAAATAATAGTCGTTCCTCAGTGAATATTCCTTCCAGTAGGCAAAATCTTCAAAATGTCTACGAGGAGGAGTGTTTTCTATAGAAATGGCAAACATTATTGCCTGCTGTTTCAATAAAAACACTCCGCCACAGAGACCTTTTGGAGATTTTGTCCACTGGCGTTCTAGTGATGAACCTGCTTTTTTCTATTAATTAAATTTTTATGACAAACTTTCTACTTTTTTCGTCGTAATGGTTGACTTTTTTTACCGCTCGCTTTTTTTTATAAGAATTATAAATAAATTTCAGTAATTTTTTATTCCTTTTTCGATAAATATTTTTTATGTCGAGAAGTTTTTAGTCTTTTCAATGCTTTTTTTTTTTTCTAAGATGAGAGATTATACGCTTTTAACTCCTTTTCTGCGTATTTCTGCGTTTCTGCCCGCGTCTCTAAACAATAGGGAGTTTAACAACCACGACAACGACGAACGAGAACGAGAACGAGAACGAGAAACGAGAACGGCAAAACGTGAGTGAACCTAAAACTTTGTTTTCCTTGCGAATATATTAATAAAGCATGTCAGAACAGTGAAAGTTTGAAGAACTTGCTTTAATATAACAAAACAAGTGATCGATGAATTGAGAAAAAATAAGAAATTTTATTAAATCAGATGAAAACAAATGCAAGTGGAACAGAATTTATTAATATTCTCGCGTCTACGTTGTCAGGACGACTCCAAAACACAACTTGTCACGTTGCGTGTAGAACTTGCCAAGTCTGCTTATGATGTAATTAGCGAACACAGACTCGTCCCTTTCTTGACGAAATCGAGAAGGATAACAAAGCATTTCTCGTTGTGGTTTAAGTTGCTTAAACGCTCTAATGTGGATTCAGACACGTGGGTATGTACGACTTATGGATGGGTCCAGTTTCGAGCAAGATTGTTTTGTGGTTACCGTAATTTCCGCTATCATTTATGAGCTCAAATCAGTAAATACACCTTTTCCCGAATTTTTGTTTAAACACCGAATTATGGCCGTATTTACGTAACATAACAGGTTTCCCCTCGTTTCTATTTATTATGTTGTCCACTTTATTTCTTAACGTGATTTTTTAATGAATGTGTATGCAGTCTAGCTTAGCCGTTGGCCATCATATATAGATTTACAACAAAGATGGCCAACCACTAGGCCGAAAGCTTTAATGAATGGTAACTTTTTTTTACGGTCTACATTAGTTATTACTTCGTTCTTACATTAAATAATTGTTTCAAATCCGTACCTTTCTACGTTTTTTGTTCATATTTACGGTGCAAACCATCCGCTGATTCTTTTGAAATTATTTGTATTTTATCAGCTGCCCAAGCAAAGTCATTTTAATAACTCCCGAAAGAAAGTGCCCAAAACTAAGAAAAAGTCTGATTAAGCATCTGATTAAACATCTACACGCTTTTCTTTGTTGTTGTTGCTTTTCCTTAACCAGCTATTTTTATTCTATGAACTTTGGTCGTCAATGTACTTCCAACTCCCTGGTGGAGGGTAGATATGATATTGAAACAGAGGTTAAACTGTCCATATGTTTTTTTCTTAACGAAAAATGAACCCAAAACAAATTTGCTTTATTAGAGACATATATTTTTTCATAGTTTTTTGTGTGTTTCTGGTTCGTTCAGAGTGATTGATATGTAACCCTGGGTTTCCCATACTTTTTATTATTATTTTTATTATTATTATTATTATTATTATTATTATTATTATTATTATTATTATTATTATTATTATTATTATTATTATTAATCATTTATTTAGGTTCCATTTATATATAATGGTTCTTCTCCCTATCTACAATACAACATATAGGTATAAAAAATTAGCTAACTAGATAACAAGTTAAAATGTTTACTTCCTCACAATTTCCCTCGAGTACACGCTTTTTTAATAAAATCCTCCATCTTCATTAGTGCACCTGTAAAAATCGACCATCTTTATTGGTGCACCTGTAAAAATCGTCCATCTTCATTGGTGCACCTGTAAAAATCGACCATCTTTATTGGTGCATCAGTAAAAATCGTCCATCTTCATTGGTGCTTATGTTTTGTCATTTTGAGCTTACTTTGGTGCTTAAGTATTGCTTAGTTGATATATCAAGAAATGAGAGTATTATATCCTCAAAACTTCCAAAACCACCTACTACCTATACCTTCACTTAAGAGAGAAGGACTACCTGTCTCTTTAAGGTTAGAACGTCACCGTTTCTTTATAACAATCATACAGATTCTGCTATATTTTGATTGTCGTTCTTTGGAGAGTATAGTATAATAAATAATTATTAGATAATTTGAACCGCTGAATTAACATTTAACACGTTTTTTTTTTAAATAAGCACCGGTAAACATCCACCAAGCCCATTGGTGCTTCAGTATTATTTGAAATCATTGGTGCTTCAGCTTATTTGAAATCAGTGTATATATCCTCAAAACTTCTAAAAAACCAACCTCCAACCCAACTCCCGAGTACCAGTAAAAATCCTCCATCTTCATTGGTGCATCAGTAAAAATCGTCCATCTTCATTGGTGCTTATGTTTTGTCATTTTGAGCTTACTTTGGTGCTTAAGTATTGCTTATTTGATATATCAAGAAATCAGAGTATTATATCCTCAAAACTTCCAAAACCACCTACTACCTATACCTTCACTTAAGAGAGAACGACTACCTGTCTTGTTAATGCAGAGTAAAGGACTCAAAATTCTGGGTTACTTATTTACTCTGTAGCTGGAATTCCAGCAACACTAACAGAATGAGAAGACAGTTCATTCACTTTTCAAGTTACCTGTTCCTGTATTGGACGACCAACGAAAATCAATTAATTTCAGCAATCAATTTCAACATATATATTCATGTGATCTAGATGTCGAAATTTTTAGAGGAGAATGTTAGCTATTAAACCATACAAGAAAAACGTGCAAGTAGTCCCACGGTGATACAAACTGAAAACAGCCGCTGATTCATATAGATAAATATTCACAATACCTGTTGGTAAACAACATTTCTAGTAAAATAGGTGACCATGACTGAAGCAAGGCCTTTGCATGTAAATACCAACCTTTTCAAAAGTCTGACCTTGACTGTTGTTTATGGTAAGTGCGTAGGATAAGCGGAGAGAGAATTCGACGGCGGATCTAGAGGATATGTCGAAATTTGTGGAGGAGAATGTTAGCTATTGAAGGATAAAAAAAAAGCGTGCAAATAATCCCATTGGTGACACAGACTGAAAACAGAAATTATGTTTATTGTGTGTGCTTTATCTGAAAAGAAATGTTGGTATCATTCGGGCATAGCGTAACTCTGGGAATGAGCACAGATTTCCAGCTGACATGCTAGTGAGCACTTCACAATCGAGAATATTCTCGCGAAGATTTCGAATGACTTATCGAGTGCCATTGCATAGATCATCCTTCAGTGACATATTTCTCAACCGCAGCACAATACTGTACTGTTCCCTTCCAAATTTAAGCTGTGTGGAGGTTAAATTTCGTCATTGGTTGGTGTCAGACTTACACGACTCGATATATGTGAACTACATTACCATTTTCCTGTAAAACAAGTAGAAAAGTAGAAATTCAGCAAATGCTCTTCGTCCAGGTACGGCTCTCGTGACATTCTGTTGGAAAATTTCAATCAACGACTTTTTTATGCAACTTTCCACAGTCTGAACTGGTCGTGCACTTCTTACCACTGGAGAAGAGTCTGAAGGAAAAAGCAAATGAATGCCGGTAGAAGGAAGGTAATAAACATAGGGTCTCACTCGTATAATTCTGTATAATAAAACAACACATACCATAATTTTTAGATTACTGGCATAGATTACCTTAGTTAGCTGCTTAGTTACTTCAGATTGTTGGGATAATTTTGAACATTTTTCTGCACTATTTTTAAGTAATTTTTTGGAAATTTGGCGTGTGACCCCTGTTTTGGCAACAAAATCCGGATTGCCGGATGGAGGTGGGAACTTATGGTTCGAGGACGTAAAGTCTGTCTGTGTAAGATTTTGAGATCTTTGGAAAGTTGTTTATGATTGTTTTGCTGTAGGGTTACATGGATGCATAAGCTCAATTTAATCGATTCTATCAAAAATTGGTATGAAGTTTTAGCATTTTTTCTTTTTATCTTGAGAATAATCTTTCCAGTGATGTTGCTCTCATACCTGGAGTTACTGGAGATCCATTTTATTTTTTGACGGCCAAAATTCGTCAAAAAGGCAAAAAGCCCTGGTAACGAGGTTGGTATTTTTGTAATTAGATTGAACCATTTTCATGATTTGATGTTATGATCACAATTTATTCTCACAGGTTTACAGATTTGTGTGGTGTCGTGGCACTAAAGATACAATTTACTTACCAGGTTCTCATGGTGCAGCCAGTTTTTATAACTTACTTCTGGAGCGATCGAGTAAAGTTGTGTGTGCATTTAAAAAGGTCGATACAATTCACATCCTTCCTGCTCACATGTTCACCAGTCAATTACTTATGTACGGTTCATCAGAGATTAAAGTTCTGCTTTCTGAGAAGTCCCTTATTAAACGGTTTCTTCTGGTAAAATAGACAAAGACAACCCTTTAGGCTCAGGATAACGAAAGCTCAAACAAACCCCATCACATAATTTACGTAAACGACTTGCTGAAACACAATTGCTGAACTTACTTAACTCCCACACCTTATTCTTTAGCCTCCTTCTCAATAGCGACAAACTTGATAAGCTGCGAATTATGAATATGATTAATTTACGATGGCTTTCACCTAAAGAACGAATCGAATTCAATCTTTTGAATTGTGACACGTGTTCCAGTGTGATACGTGTCGGTCATGTCACATTTCGATACTTCACTCCGATGTGCTTTAAAAGCAGCGGATCAGCCCATTTTAGAGCCATCGACTGACTGACGTATCTCTGGCGGTAAGTCAACCTAGTTGTAAGTCGGTGGGTGGAAGAACCAACCGATATGGATGGAAGCCCAAGGACTCAAAACCTTGGGTTACCCTTTTAGAGATTGGTGATCAGGCAATATCGTAATTTAATTCAGACATTCAGACAGGATAATGAGTTAACTCGTGTGCTATTATTCTAAAGATAATATCTTTAAAAAAAATACAAAATATACTACATCAAATATCTTAAAATAAACAAATTTTACCCCATTGTTGTTCACTCGAATTCCGAAGAAAACAAAATAAATAAAAGATTCTCAAAGAAATGTGTTTCAGATCAGTGTTGAACTAATCTTAACATAAAATAGCGCCATTAACGCCAATTTCCATTGAAACTGTCCGCGCAGGCGTTTAAATATGCACACGAATTCTGAATTCTTATTGGTTGATTCAGACATGAGCGGAAGATTTACGCTCGTGAAAGTTGAAACTTCACATTGTTCGCGCGGACAAACTTTTGAATGGAAATTGGCCTTTAGGGATACAGATTGAAAACAGAAATTATGTTAATGTGCTCCTCCACAATTTTCGACATATATCCGCAGCCGTTTTCATCTATTGTCTTTATACACCATTCCCGAATTTCTGTTTAAACGCTGCGTTTTGACCTAGTTTCTACACCCGGCCTCGTTTTAGATATCAAAATTGCCTCTAATCATTCTACTGGGAGTTTTAGTAATAGAGATAATTACTAAGTAATAAAGTTAAAACATTATTGAAACAATAAATTTCATAAAAACGAGGATGGGTGTAGTAACTAGGGCAATGCATGGTGTGTATTTTCGAGTTATATACAAATTTCGACTTTGGATTTACAATGAAAATTCTGAAGATAAAATTTTATAAACTTGGTAACACGACAGCCATAAAAAAAAAGAAATTTGAATTTAGGTCTGGGAAGACGATCCTGATATATATGTAGGTCGTCCAAATTGCATGTCATGTAGTTGATTTACAATTTCAGACCGCCAAAACTTCATGGTGTAAACCTTGTTAAATTGGTTTGGATCAGTGACAATCAGGTTACATAATGCCTCGTTTGTTTTCCAAACTCTTTTCTAAGAGTTTTCACCGAGAAGTAAGATGATTTAAAATCATTACATAAATACACTCATGTCATATAATTTTTATTTATTTATTTCATAAACCTAGTGATTTGTTTCTCCTCAGGGTGACCACTCATTTCTGTTCGTGCATGCACCTAGGTAAGGTTTAGATCGACCTTAAATTTATATGTCGCATTCTGACATATAAATGCACAATAGAGCTGATTGGAGTTCGACGACAAAGTGTCGTATGTCGTTAAAAGACAGAGCATAACTATTGAAACTATAGACTCGTAAAAAGAGGACATGCACTTACTATCTGCATTCAGGTTGAAAGAAAAATTCTTCTAAAATGTTTAAAACATTATTTAAAAGCTTTTGTCGATGTATTTAAATGCCTTTCGTTTGAAAACAATTTCATCGTGACAGTACACACTTTCATGGATTAAATCAAACTGAATACACCACGATAGATGAAAGCAACATCCTCTATAACGCAGGGCTTTTATATCGTTGACACTCGCTTCCATTTATTTATCGATTTCACAAATCGATAACGTGAACGTCTTGATGTTATCGATACGCTGTAAATACGATCGAGTTTAAACTACAGTGTAATCCCGATATTTTGAACACTGAAGGGAGGTAGAAACCAGTTTGTTTCCAGTGGGCAAAATCCTCAAAAGTCTCTGTGGAGGAGTGTTTTTTTTTTATTGAAACAGCAGGCGATATTACTTGCCATTCCTGTAGAAAACACTCCTTCTCATAGACTTTTTGGATCATCAGGAGTTTGTTATATAGAGAGACTTCAAGAGGTTTGTTAAGGACGAGGGACCAAGATCTGGGTTCGTTATTCCTTATATCAGGGGTTCGTTATAACGAGATTTCACTGCAGTAAATCAATTGCAATGATCACCACTACTAACGATATTAGCGGTTTTCCATCCAAACAGAAAATAACCAAGTCCTGAACCGAGAATCACCGCAATACATAACCAGACGTTGTACGTCATAAAGGCCAACATTAACAGATAACCCAGAAATACTTGAACCATGTGTAATATCGTTTGAAGGACATGAGCCAACGAGCACAGTGGAATTCTAAAAGGGAAAAACTCTAATATGTAGCAACAAAACCAGACCAATTTGGGAGGATTATTATAGGATTATCAATAAATAGACCATCCCGAATCTCTGTTCAAACCAGATTTTGTTTGTGTCTTCAAATTTAGACAAGTTTTCATAAATTTTATTGTTCTGGCGATTCTACAAGTCAAGTGCGTGTTTTTATTAAAACTATAAGATAAAGTATTAAGATGCGATCATTTTCAGTTTGTGGTCAAAACCTTGTTATTTATGTCTGGTTAAACGAGGTTATGGTTACATAATGCCTCGTTCTTTGAAACGAAAAAAGAGAGACTTCCAACCGAAAAGGTAAATAATAATAATAATAATAATAATAATAATAATAATAATAATAATAATAATAATAATAATAATAATAATAATAATAATAATAATAATAATAATAATAATGAATAATAATAATAATAATAATAATAATAATAATAATAATAATAATAATAATAATAATAATAATAATAATAATAATAATAATAATAATAATAATAATGGATTATATTTCAATTCCAAAAATATTTATAATTGGCTATTCTACTGAAATAGCGTAAGATAAACAGTAATATATGCGTAAGTGTTGAATATAAAAAAATATAAAAATTTTTTAACATTTATTTTTTTTTTTTTTTTTTTTTTTAACAATAGAACCCATGCAATTCCAATACTTAGATGTAAATTATGAAAGCTATGAGTTGAGACATGTAACGAACAGATTGGATGAGATTGGTAGATTGGAGAATAACTAGAGTTCGAATAACATGAGTTCCACTATTTTAGATTTTTTTTATAGACTTTTTGCTAATGCTTTGTCTAATAAATATGTCCGGGTTGCTTTGCAAAAACTTTGTAGTTTATACTTTTACGACACGACGGTGGTAGATCGTTAAATAATTTTGAGACTTCATGCTCGAACGTGGATACGATGTTGTGGTTCCAATTCAGGTTTAATTCGTTCTCTTTAAAGTTTCTCGTTGGTCTCGTTGGTTCGTTGGTTTGCATTGGCAAGAATTTTTGCCAGTCTTGGCAATTGATTGATTTCCATGCAAGTTTAGCAAGACTAAATTCGGCTCGTTCTTTTATTGGTAACCATTTGAGAGCAACAACATCTGAATATCTGGAATACCGTCCTCTAACAAAGCTGGCTGTGGCATTTTGCACTCTTTGTAATTTATTTAAAAGATAGACGGGTGCATTGTTAATTATTGCGTTACCTAATCGAGTTTACTTAAAACAAGAGATTCAGCAAGCTGTTTTCTTAGGTTGAATGGCAAATATCTCTTCAGGAGTGTCAGAGTTTTTAGAGTTGCATATGCTGATGCTGTAGCTTTGTTGACGTGAAGGTTCCATTTTAGATCTTCACTAAAGGTTATTCCTAAGAGTTTAAAAGAAGAGACTTGTTCGATTACTTTGCCATCTGATGATTTGATCTCAAAAGTGAGCCGGTGTTTCTTTGCCATTTGTTTGGTGGAACACAACATTGATTTTGTCTTTTTGGTGTTGAAAATCAGGTTTGTCTCTTTTGACCAAATCTGTAGATCATCAATGTCTTTGGTTATTTGATCCACACATTCTTTCAGTTGTTTTGGTTTGGAATGACGGTATATGCAATGGCTATAATATTATGTAACATAATATAGACTTCACCACGGTCCATTGCTTTTATAATGTCCTTTTTGATCTTGATACATGTTGTTACAGTACAGTGTCCTTTCCGAAATCCTGACTGATTAACTGAGAGCGTCTTTGTGTCCTATTGTTGAATTCGAACATGTATCCAGGAATGGTTTGTGTTGTAGCAGGGATAGGTTGTCCTTTAACCATGTCTCCGAAAGGGTAATAATATCGAATTTATATTTAAGCATAAACTCAAATTCGGCAAAGGATGATGCTATAGATTGAGTATTCAAGTGACAGATGCTAACATTATTTCTATTTGCATTCAGATAGTCCAAGTGTTTATCAATTTCAGGAGTTTTAGGAATGTTTAACGGAGTGGTTGGTTGATTGGGTCGATTAGATATCGACATATAAGTGTCATGAAAAGGTTACAGGGATAAGAGACAACTGTGGCATGTCCATATTGTTAGTTTTGGAGTAGTCTCTACATTCAAACTGCGAAGAATTTTTGCGTACAGTCTTTTGACAAACCTTGCAGGATGTGTATTGGGTCGGTCCAGGGTTCATTTCCACATCTCCTGAGAGAAGTAAACGAAAGTAGCAGTGTGGTTTCGGTATATCGGGACCGGTGCGCTGAATTTTCGTCTGACGTGACGAATATGATGAACAGCTGACTTATCCTTCTGGCCGGATGGAGTGATTGTGTTTTCCATTTTTCCACCCAAAAAATATATCATAACAATCACCAGAAATTTTCTCATCTTTTTCAGACAATTCTACCGAAATTCTTCTTGATTTGTGATGAATTTAACGAATACAATTAAGCGTTTTTACGTTTTAAACAATGAATGTAAAAAAGGCGTCTTGTCGTTAAGAAGCCATTGCATCAAACCATATAACATAACATAAGATACGTAAGAACATAAGATGACGTAAGAGCATAAGATGACGTAAGATGACATAAGGCTTGAATGGTGAAAACGTTAAGAGGGTTCGTTAGAACATGTAAGAACCCCCTCTCATGATAACATTTTCTGTCTACAAATCTGAAGGGATGAGTGAGCTGGCACAATTTTTTTAATCAGCACCACCGTTATAAGCAGCAGAGATTCAAATTCACTAAAAAGACCACATAAGAACCACCCTAGGTTCAAAATCATACCGAAGAAAATAAATTTTCTCAGTCCCTTACACTTTCTCTGCTTAAAAGAGACAGTAAGTCCTTCTCTCTTAAGTTTAGGTATAGGTAGTAGGTGGTTTTGGAAGTTTTGAGGATATAATACTCTCATTTCTTGATATATCAAATAAGCAATACTTAAGCTCAAAAGTAAGCTCAAAATGACAAAACATAAGCACCGATAAGCTTGGTCATTTTTTACTGGTGTTTATAAAAAGATCGTGTATATAAAAAAACTTTTTCTCCGTAAAACGTTTAAGTTTGTTACGTTTAAATAATTTCGAAACCTCCAGTCATAACGTAACAGGCGTAATTTCAAATTAAACGTAACGGACTTACTTAAAAGATCTTGAAAATTTAATTTTGGAAAGGCATTAAAATTAAATCATTAGAACAAAATGGCCTGCTATTGAGCGGAATAATTGGTACCAAATGTTAATTAAGCACTTACGTTGCAGAGAAGCTAAATTCAACTTTATTCTCCATTGGTCTGAAATAAATAACGAAAAGAAAGTAAGATTGATATTTTAATCATAGTGGGGTCTTAAATATTTCAACTAGACGGAATATTCAGTGCGGAGTGGCTATTTCTCCACGTGATCACTAATTGAGCCATTTGATTGGCTTGCGGAATATTCCGCGGCGGAAAAGTTGAACTTGATCCTACCGAATTTATTAAAAACATAAAACCCGCCGGCTTTAGAAGATTGACCTGTGCTCGCCTACTTATTCACCAGTCCCTTTTGATTCTGTTGTTATTTCCTCCAACAAGAATAATTTCATCGGAAAAAAATATTCGCGAGACAAACGTTCGTGAAAGTTTCTCCGATTAAAGTAGGCTTCCTATAAAAGCCTACAGTTAATCCCTGATTTTCGGTCGTACTAACTTCGTGGTGTAAACCTTGTAAAATTGATTTGGGTTACTGAGGTTTACGTTCAGCTTTATGTCTCGTTCTTTCAAACACTTTTACAAGAGTTTTCACCAGAGAAGTTAGTTGGTCTGGAAATTTTTCACAGAACCGATCTTTATTAACCAAACTTTCTTAAATGATGGGCAAGTAGGTCGCAGAAAGGAAAACTTCAAGGAGTTGACACGGTCAATAATATAAGAAACAAATACAAAAACAATGAATTATATGCTTCTTTTTCAGAAGCAACAAAAATTTTTGGTCGAGACTCAATGTTGCTTTGAAGTTGCTCTTTTACAGGCTGATTTGTTGCTTACTTGTTGCTCGTTGACTATCTTTGCAAGAAAACTAAATTTGCGTGTTTTGCTATTCGCGTAGACCAGCATGGGTTTTAAATTAAGCCAATGGAACTTATACGTTTCTCATCAGTAAGCAAAAAATATAATGTCCCTTTTTACTCATTTTATTTCAGTATAATACTAGGTTTTGTTCTCAGTTTGTTTGTTATTTTCCTTGTTGGACAAATCGAGTTGAGCCTGGGCTGTTGCTTAACAGTTACTTCGGTTTTTTGATAGATTTGAGCCTCATGTTGCTTACAAAGTGTTGTATATAAAAAAGCATGTAATTTCTATACATACTATTTATAAGATGAAAAAATACAGAGAAGCTTACTTCCTCTGACTGACTTGATAAGATTGTTTAGCTAATGATCTTGTCAAAAGGATTTGCCTTCCAACCTTTAAACCTTCGTAAAGAACACCTAACAGGAACAGCACTACGAACATAAGAACGAGATCTAAAAGATAAAAACTTGTTTACAATTCCAATTCTGAGCGATGAACAGCTAAACAAAATATTTTGATGTCACATGAATTTCAAAATCATAAACCTATGAAGGTCCTGTTAGATGATAAACTATGCACAAAATTCACTTAAAATGGATTAGTTTACAGAATAGTTTATCGTGTATCTTACCTAAATTATTCAAAAAATTTAATCAATAGACGTCAATGAAGACAAAAATAATCAATTTCTATTATGAAAAAAGTTTCTACTTTGAGCATAATTTATCTACTGTTTAAAACAGGACCTTAAAAAAAACCCAGAAAAGTTCTTCCTAAAAATTGCTCTATAAAAAGTGTAATGTTACCTTTAGTATTGCTTGAAACCCAATCTTCAAAGAACAAGGTTACGTTATCTCCAGCATGAAAATGCATCTAAAAACATTTCAAACGTCTCAAATATCAATTAAAAATAGAGATTGCCCCCACCCATGTAAAAATGGTATGCTCAAAATTTTCTTCTTTCTAAATTCTTCCACTTCTTTGGAACTACACCTTTAATACTCTCTGTGTGGTATCACGCCTTTATCATAACATGTTTGATCAACTGTATCAAAATACTTATTGGCTTCTGTCTGTGGTGGCCGGTGCTGAGCCCCACCCCCACCATAGTCTCTATTTGCCCACCTAGTACTGCATAACTGACAATTTGTAAAAAAATATTTCATGATAAAAGTAATGTGAAAATCAAAAAACAACAAATCGAAACTTTATGATTTTGGAGGATATTTTTGTTTGATTAAAAAAAGAAAGAGTACACGTTTGTAAATTACATCAGACAAACGAGGCAAACGAGGCAAATTTATGAAAAGGCCTACCAGAACAACCCCAGCAGCCCTCCAGTTCAATGTCACATTGTCCCTCTAGCACTGGACAGAACCCTGAACTTATATTGTATATACGAGAAGAACCGTTCAACTCTTCTCTCAACCTGCTTTGAAAATCACACTCACTTTTACCTTCAACTTTAACTTCAATATCTAATGATTCAAGCAAACCAGCAGAAAAAACTACATTACAAGAATAAAAAACAGAACTTTTTAGATACCTTCATAGAATGGCTATCATCCAAGCCGTGGTTCAGTCCATGGTTCATTCCGTTGTCCATTCCGTGCGAGCAGTGTTTCATTTGCATGCAGATTGAGTGATTCATTCCATTCGAGTGATTCATTCCATGCATTGTGTGATTGACAACGTGCATGCGGTTGTCCGTTCCATGATTTGAGTGATTCATTCCATGCATCATTGTGTGCGTCATTACATGCATGGTATGGTTCAAAGGAGACATTGTGGTCAAACCTGTCATGTTCATTTTTTTTCTCTCTGAAAATTAGTCCCATAGATGTAAATTGTACTCATATCTGACATTCATATCCAAGTTCAAAACGTCTATGAGGAGGAGCAATTTCTATAGGAATGGCAAGCAATATCACCTGCTGTTTCAATAAAAAAACACCCCTCCACAGAGACTTTTGAAGATTTTGCCAACTGGGATATTTATCAAAAATAAGTGTGAAGAACTATATAATTTGGTCATCAAGCGTTCCATCAAGGTTCTTGTGCATCAGCCATTGACTGGCTTTATCAAAAGATTAAAGAAAAACAAATGTAATACAAGTGACTGAGACATGATAATAAAATCTACTTTAAAGTGTTAGTTGCTAAAGGAAAGACAAATAAGACAGAGAAACAAGCAGGAAAGATTGCAATACTTTATATCGAACAGAAACATACAGATAATTTTTTTGGGGTTTTAGAAGAAAACTGTAGAAACATGCATATACTCATACATAAGTGATGAAATATGAAGTGAAAGTCATTGCACATGCTCACACTTATCCGGAAGGTGAGATCTCTGTGGAGTTAGTGCTCATCAACCGTCCATTACCCCGTTCCATTTAACCATAAGATCGATGGAAGTCGATTTCTTGTCTGGCCAAAAGATGTCTATTATAGCCAGCAAGACATGCTAGCGACTATAACAGTGTGAATCAAAACAGTAATTATAATATTATCTTATTAATGCTTGAAAAGTAAATGTATACATCTCCAATACCTAAAACACTAGTGTTCCCAATTCATGAGTTAGTGACTAACTTTTTTATTAACGAAGAGAGACAGTAAATGGTGATCCATATGTACAATCTGTTGACAAAAAGTTTTACTAAAATTGAAGTATAACGAGGAACTAATGGAAACTAATTTAATTTTTAATCAAGTTTAACTAAATTCTACGGAATAATAATATAATTCAACATTTATTTCAATCTGAATAAAACTCGTAAATCATAACGATAATTATGACAATTAAATTTACACATCATGAGCTCTTTTACAAAATCTCTTTCAGAAATTGTTGCGCTCTTCAAAACTAACAACTGTAATAATTGTGTGAAAAACTTGTAAACACACAGAACGAGATCGAAATACATGAAAAGAAAATACAGAACTGGGAGAACTGCCAAACCATCCTTCTTAAATCAGCATATATATAACATTTTGATAATTATATAGTCGAAATCTCCTTGAGGACATAAAATTCTTATTTCAGGGCATTATAGGGCATTCATTATGGTATATCGAACAAGAAATTCAGTCTAGTTACTTTCACTGAAAAAAATATATCCGCAGAATTTTTGCCATAATCAATCTTAGAGTCTGAAAGAAACTTAATGCGCTTTCAAAGGAATGTGTTTTAACATCAAATTAAAACGCAAAGATTTTAATGGAAATCAAACGAGTTTAAAAGTTTTTTAAAAACGTTTTGTGTTGTTGAGCTACACCTGTCAAGTAACAGTCTCTTCATGAACGAACATTTTCCATAGTTTTCCATTGTTTCAGGCATCAAGTGGTGGTAAATTTTTTTGATTACTAAAACTTTCATGTACATCCTATATCCATCCATCTATCTATCATCTATCTATTAAAAACAAAATAAATTATCCATGAGAACTCGATTTCAAGCTGAGTAATAATGATGATTGCATCATTAATAAAATAACTAAAGGGAACAATTGTTTTGTTACAAAGACTTTTTATTATGCTTCAATATGACAAAACTACTATGATTATAAACGAGACAGAACCTACCTCTGACATAATCTACAGGAAGATACAGATACAATCAGT
Source organism: Turritopsis rubra (assembly GCA_039566895.2). NCBI lineage: Eukaryota > Metazoa > Cnidaria > Hydrozoa > Anthoathecata > Oceaniidae > Turritopsis > Turritopsis rubra. The sequence continues at coordinate 6,665,632 of CM077617.1, read as the reverse complement.
ATGATTATATTTGACTTCAAAAAATAGACTTCAAATGGATTCTTCCACCAAATACTTAACTTCAATTTCAACCTTTTTCAATTTATTTTCTTTTTTGTCACAATGTATACAATATGAAATATTATATAGTATAGAATTATATTATAGCAAAACTTGAAAAATAAAAACTGTAATAATATAAAACAAAAAGGTTGTAAAAGACATGTCAAGAATATATAATAGTTACCTATAGTACAATACAAAAAAGAGTACAATCAGGTCAGAAAACCAACAACCTATTTAGTCTAGATTATCCACCTGTTAAACATAGGCAATCTTAGTTCACATTGCTAAGCCCTCCTCAGTCCTCCTCAGCACAAGTCTCGCAAGCTTGACCTGTACATTCGGACTTTTTTGTATGTTTTGTATTTCTCTGTACAGATGCGTAAACAGTCAGTACCCTGTATGTTACCTGGTAAAAATGACTTTTGCTTAAAACATTACCATCGAACGTCATATAACAATACAACAATACAACATTTTTCAAAACAAAGAAAATTCAAACAATGATTTTTAGCAATGTACAGTTTTAGCTTTCTTTTCACTTTCGTTTATTTGTTTACTTTTAAAACTACCATTTTGTAACCTATGACGCAAACCAGTCAGTACGGCTCTGTACTATCACTTTTCATAATGGCTTCCAGGTAATATTGAGCTATATCAAAAAAAGAGAATGAAAAAATATATGAAATTAGTATTAGTATTAGATAGCCAAGTAGATAAAAATGGCTAGGGATTTTAATGTAGAATATGTGACTGTCCAAGGGAAAAAACTAACATGAAATTTATAGGTAAAAATTATAGGTAATCCTATCCAGAGAACAAAAGAATTACCTATAAATAATACCTATAAATAAGTTATCTGTAATCTTTTATATAGATAAACTTATAGGTAGTCAGAATAAAGTTTTAGGTAACTGTTTACCTATACTTATCCATATATTTTATCTATAATACCTATATACCTATAACATTGTCTATAATACCTATAATAATACCTATAATATCATAATTATTATAATGATATTCCAAAGTTACTAGATAGGTAACCAAAGGTAATATATATAATATATGTAATGTATAGGTAATCTATAATTATAGATAATAAAATATTACCTATAATGTTTATTACTTTATAGGTAAAATCTATAATATAGATAAATGTGATAGGTAATTCTTACCTTAACATAGATTAGACTTTCTTTTTGTTGTAAAATGAATTTGCATCATTGAACTTGTAGTTCCTGTTTGATCTTTTTAATTACTGGATAAGCATAATGGCTGCAAGGAAAGTATTAAGAAACATATAAATTCACGAACATTATAATTATTATAGAAAAATTAAAAATTATAGGTAATAAACATATATATATAAATTTCATGTTAGTTTTTTCCCTTAGACAGTCACATATTTAATTGAAGACAGTTTGTTGTTTAAAATGTGCCTGCATGTGATTCCAATTTAATTTAGACTGTAGCAAAAGTGAAGCAACCCATAGGTTGTCGCTCAGACCAGTTTAGATTTGATACCCATTGTAATCTGCAAGCTAGGAAGAGAAGATGATTAAGAATGTCTTGAAGTAAAATTATCCTGTATTGCTTGTGCAGATCTTTTAGCAGCAAAGTAAAAGTAAAAGTATTTTAGAAGCTTTGAAGAAATGTTCAGAATGGAAAAGATAATGAGCAAGAGAAAGAGAGAGAGAGATTGACATTGTTGGTTAAAAATAAATGAAATCACTCATATTAGCAATTCCTCTATATCTCCAAATTGAGTTTGTCTAATAGAATTTCTAACAAAATAATAATAGCTGTTTTTATTCTAGGACTACTATGAATTGAACTACTTAGTAGTCAACTAAAAAACTGCCTAGCCTACTTTAAATTGCTTTTTAAAGCAATCGAAACGATGTCTATAAACCAAATACTTTATTATGATCATTTGTGGTAAAAATAAAGTAGCTGTCTGTTTTTATGCTTACTTTATGATCTTGATAAAGACGGCTCCGTTTAAGTAGTCTCAGTAAAAAACAGCTAATATTAAATCAGATTAATTCTAAATCAAAACATTAAAACACAAAGTTATTGAGAAAATATCAGCTTTAAAAATCAGCACTCTTAAGTAATACAGTACATGTCATATATGGTTTCCTTGTTGTTGTTATAAGATATCGTGAAGATAATTATGCTTTCCCCCACAAAAACAATTATAGAACTTCCAAATGATTCCTGTTTACTTCTAATTGCATTCCATTAAAATGAGTTATAAAATAAAGACTTTCAGTTTCTGGTTCATAATAAATCTATTGAATTATGTATTAGTAATTCTGTATTTCATTTTTTTGCTTTAATGCTCTCCATCATTAGTTCAGACAAAACAATATAATACATAGGGCATGTAAAAGACTGTTTCCTCTATGAATTAGTTTCGGACCCGTTCTTGAATTATATACAAAACAAAATCTAACATTATTTCTTGTATTTAGTTATCAATCATACCTAATAATTTTTTTTGACATGTGAGCTTTATTCTTAACAGTATATATAAACTATAAGATCAACCAAAAACTATTGAAACAGAATTCAAGTGGAACAGCTACATCTTATTTTAAAATTGACATTTTCAGTAGACGTTTCGAAAAAAGCTATCTGTGATTGATCTGCAGTAATTGGTTGATTTCAATATAGAACTTCAAAACTTCAATTCAATTCAATTTAAAATGAAAATGTAGCTGTTCCACATGGCTTCTCTTTTAATTAAATCTATCCAATTATATTTATACAACTTATTTTATAGGTACGTGAAATTTGAAGGGTACCCCAGTATTTTTAAACTATGCACGGAAATTTAAGGTGCCAAAAATGAAGAGACCTAAATTATAAGGTCTGCGGAAATTCCCAGAAATAGCATAACGTTTACAAATTTGATTTAATTTATCTTTGGCAAATTTAAATATTTACTAATCCATCAAGCCTATTAGTGCCGCTCGAAAGAAACTTTACGCTTCCACATAAGATAAGTTTGCGAAGAGAAACGGCTGTTTCATTTATCTAACCCGAGATTTCAAAAAAATCACAGATAAAAATTTACACAAACATCTATAGTGTGTTAAATGTAAAACTTCATTCCTTCGTGGATGTTTCTTTCGGGCTGTAATGTAATATCTCAACTGCTTGTATGTCCCTATCTATGGGTATTTTTTTTTTCCTCTTTTCTATTTTCCTTCCTTGTCAATCGACAGTAACCATATCTTCAAACCCCAGGGGTTTAGTCCTTGCTTAGGTTTCCTTATTTGACTAAACTCCTCATTCTGTCAGTATATAATATATATATTATGTAAATTGTATTCTTATTTTCTCTCTTCTGTCAGAATGAAATAAATCAATTCAATTCAATTCGAAAATAGTGAAACAAAAAGAAAAGGCCATTCAACGTTTTATCCACTTTTTAGCATCACAGAATAAATTAAACACACTTGACAGTAATATATTTGCTTGAGGAACCTTTATTGATCTCCAAAAAGCATTTGACACGGTCAATCATGAAATCCTCCTTAAAAAACTAGAATATTATGGTATTCGTGGGATTGCAAATGAATTGTTCCGATTTTTCTTACATGACAGAGAACAATCTGTTTTTATAAATGGTTGTAAATCTGAATTTAAAAAATTAATGTAGGAGTTCCTCTAGGGTCTTTGATATATATAAATGATCTCCACCTAGCTATAAAACATTCCATAATTCGACACTTTGCAGATGGCACTAACATTTTATGTATTGATGACTCCTTAAAGAAAATTAAAAAATACATAAATTCTGACTTACGTTCACTCCGTATCTGGCTACAGGCTAATAAAATTTCTCTAAATGCGGGTAAGACCGAACTAATTCAATTTCGTAACCCTCATAAACAATATGATTATGACCTCAAAATCAAAATTAATGGAAAACATCTCTATAATCTGACCATGTCAAATACATCATCAAATTTGACTAGACTGCTTGGAAATTCTCCTGTTTTGAATTCTTTATTACAAACTAACAGACCCATATCCATATGGAAACAAATTTGTATATTTATGGTGTAGCAACATAAGAGTTTACACTGACAGGAAAGCGTGCAAATTGGCCTTGATAATAGAATATACTTTGACATGGAACATTTTAGATAATTGACAATTAATCATTGAGACATATCAAAACAGTATACATCATATCATGGAATTCATTTTTCATTATAACGAATCAGAGAATTCTATAGAAAATAAAGTTTATAACACTCTACCGCTATAAAGAAAAGTTTCAGTGACAAACTTTCAGACAAAAATTTGTCCGAACTTTTGGTGTGTCTGAAAGTTTGTCACCTTGAAACTTTTTATTTGCGTCCTTTTTCCAACCGAGGGGTGTGGCCACTATCCGGATGGCATCCTTATCCGGACACTGCAATGGACAATGGCAATCCTATGTTTTCAGGATGCCATCCGGATAGTGGCAAATACCGAGCTCAATTATTATCGAGCAAAGAATTATAGCTATAGACATTGCAATTATAATCACTTGCTGATTTCTGACAAAAAAATACTTACAGTATATATTACTTATAATAACCTGCAAGTAAAATAGAAACCAAAAGTAATATCTGGTGTTGACAGATACATACATTTTCTAATTAACCGATTAGCTTTATTGCTCTCCATCGTTTATTTTGACATCAAAGAATAGGTGAGAAAAAAAACTGTTTTTTTCTTCTTATGTATTATAAATCGAATCCTTCCTGCATCATACTCCCTCTTTTTCTTTTAATTTTTGTCAAAAGATACCAGTGTGTTGAGAAAATCGTCATATTTTTTTTTCTTTTATTAATTATTGTAGCAACTGTTCATACAAAAAAAAATTATTTGTTTACGTGCTATTGCATAATCTCCTCCACCGGCATGAACTTTATGTCTGTACCATCTTTCTCTCCCTGCTCTGCTTGTTAGGCGGATGTGGGCGTTCGATGGAGAACCAACTGTGGGGGTGTCAGTCACTCGCAAAGTATTTTTATCTCCACCAAACAAAGAAGAACCATTTCTTCCCATTTTAATTAATTCGCAGATACTTTTCTTCCATGTCATTGAATTTGTATATAATTTTAATTAAACAAACTTGCGATTCTTTTTCTTTTTTTCTTCAGTCAGGTCCATTTGTTTCTCCACCTCCTGAAACATCCACACCACACAACAACAAAACTCACTGAATCCTCCTCCTCCTCATAGCGTTTCTCACGTTACGGGGATCCAAAATATTGGGTTCAATGTTTACTTTAACAAAACAATAGGCTCCTGCTACTATCCACTTCTTTTTCCCGAGCGAGATCAGTGGTTTTCACTCAACTTTCGAACTTTCAAATTCATTCTCTCCCTCACAGTGCCCCCTCTCCCCTCCCCTCTTTGGAGGATTATTGTATGTATACAATTGTTAAAAGAATTCTTTTCACTGTGTATAATGACACTACGCACAATTACATTCATTGCTTAATGCATACCCTTACATTTCTATTTGCATATTTGCAAATTTTCTGCTCATTTCTTTGGTCTTAATTCAACATCCTTTGAATATAGATTATATATTATTTTATACAGTGTGTATATAATATTTATTTTGTAGGATTTTATTATATATAGCGTAGATAATAATATTTTAATTATCAACATTTTCAACTATTACCCTTTTCTTTCAAGGGGATTAATGTTTCTTCTAAATTCCCAATTTTCTAACATCTATCATAAATTCTTACATGCATTCATATTCTTTCACTGGCAGGATTTGACTTTTACCCCTGAATTTTAAGTGTGCGTCTCCTACCATTTTACCTTCCTACGAATTTTTTTTAGTTTAAAATTTTTATGCTGTAGTTTTCCACTGTATTTTTTATCCTACTGAAAATTAATTATGAATGAATGAATGAATGAATGAATGCCTTCCAACCTAATAAAATTATTTTACGCTTACATTTTATTTCGTTTTTTATGAACAGCGGAGGAGAGAGGGTAAACACACACCACGCTTGAAAAAAAATTCTTTTAACTATCGTATTATATTGCGATACAGTAAATCCTTCAAACGCCATCCCCTTTTTAAACACTTCCCTCCTCCTCTGATAAACAACTTTGGCCCACTTGTGAAAATAAAAAATGGTTTGTAAATCCCTAAGGTTTGGAGTAAAATATATCCCGATAACCAATAATGATGGCAATTAAGTGACATCTGATCCAAATTCGCCACAGGCAGCGATCTCTCAGTCAGTAAAATGAATCGTGTGGGTGTAAATATGTGACTTCACACATTATTGTGATCAGCCTTTCGAGGAGCTCATCACTGTACTTTTCCTTTCAGCGCCCATTCTTTACTGCGTTTGTGTGCACCGCACATCTGTGATTGCTTCAAAACATTTTGCTTTTTACGGGCTTTTTCGTGCTCAAACATAACATAAAGGCCGGTCTCCACTTGAGCGCGCGCTCAGAGAGCATAGAGTTTTGCTCCCTTGGGAATGAGTTTGTGCAATGTTTTGTAATTGTTGAGTTTGTGTAATGTTTTGTTATTGTTTTCGACGAATTTGATTGGAGCGCTTGAAATTTGATCGCTCGGGAGTAGACCAGAATTCTACCCCCTTTTGAATGAAATTACGGCCATTTAAGTGACTGCTTTGTCATTGGTTATCAAGTTATCACTATTTCTTTTGTTGTGCCGACTACACGTTGCTTGATCATTTTACAACAATAAGCTGGCGAAATCTCTTTTGTTACAAAGACACATAATTAGTTAAATTTAATAGAAAAATTTATGTTAAGGCGGTTCTCCGTAAAATCACATCTGGATCCCCACAATCAACGTTGATACACGTTGATGGTGGTGACCGCCACCATCGGTACCAACCAAATGTATCCGCTTTAAAGGAGGTCTCCGTTAAAGGGGCTACGACACGAATCACGTGATCTTAAGATTTATGAAAAATCAATTTGAGGCAAGAGATACGATTATAATTATGGCTGGCAGTAAAAAAGTAAACAAACACGACAATCACATGATTCATGTCGTAGCCCCTTTAAGTGGATGTTTGGATTTCAAGAAGAATAGGCATACATTGGTTCCCTCGTCGTTGTGTTGACCTAGTCATGCAGCCTCGTTTTTATAAAATTTATTGTTTCAATGTTTAAACTATATTACTTAGAAAGTGTTACCCCAAATTAGTGCAAAACTGAATCCCGATATTATAACATCTCGTCCTAGCTCCTGATAGGTCCTCTCATCAAAAATATTTCCTCGCATTCGCCACAGATCGCGCCAAAATCAAGGTCTAATTTCAAAACTGGTAATTGGTAGCCTTCAACCATCACTGTGTTAGGCAAATTATCGACGCTTAATAATTCATTGGATATCCTAGAGTCGAATACAAGGAGCTTCCTAGTTCTTAAATGTGCTCTAGGGCAGAAGTTTTCCAATATCGTGGATTTTTTATAGCCGAATAAATTATTCCAAATAAACTGTTGCAAGTGCACTGAGTAGCAGCAATGGAAAGAGTCCTGGATTACTTTGCGAACAAGAGCGCTCATCATCAAGTGTGAATATTTTTTCAGAGGAAAGAAAGGAAGTCAACAACAACATTGTTGATTAAAGAAAGTTCCCTAGACAGTGTGTCCCAGAATACTCGTTTTATCAATGTTTATGATAATATTAACTCTAGAGGGAAATAGAAGCTTTATATAGCCTGGGTGTCTCAATAATGTATTTTTTAAATACGATGGCGGATTATTTCAATTATATTTATCGTTTAACACTAAATCTGTCTGTAATCATTTTACTGTAACCTAGGAGGATAGCTGTAGCCTACATTTCCTTATTGTAACTAAAAAAACGCCTATCATCGGATCTGAACCACTATATTCTCGAAAAGAAATGCAAAGCTTTATGTCACTCGGCCATCTACACTTACATTCCAGTGTATTTTTAAAAATAAACAAGAACCAGATGGCGCAAAACGATATTTAAAAAGATTCTTAAGTGTGATCCAGGTTTAATTAAGAAACACCAGAAACTTATTGTTGAAAACAAAAGAAATATACATGCATGAGCTGTAACCATTACATACATAAAATATTTTTTTTAATCGAAAAAAAAATTATATATATCGTAAGGAGAAAAACACGCGTCTTCTTCGAAAGAAAATAATGATTTCATATACGAAAAATGGAACGACTGCTTTTTGTAATACTGCTTTTTATAAACTAGATCTTTACAAATACAACTAAACGAAACGTGTAAATAACAAACGAGAAAGGTTGAAAACTGATGAAATTTCTTACTAACTGGTTGTTGATGGGCTTCTACAGACTATGGAAACACGAGGCAATACTAACAGCAAAATCATGGCTTAATTTCAAATGTTCAAAAGATATTTCTAGTGAAAGTAACTGTAGTAGTAGTAGTAGTAGTAGTAGTAGTAGTAGTAGTAGTAGTAGTAGTAGTAGTAGTAGTAGTAGTAGTAGTAGTAGCAGTAGTAGCAGTAGTAGCAGTAGTAGCAGTAGTAGCAGTAGTAGTCCAAGGGTGTTTCAATCGGTATTCGCTTTCGCTGCTACCGTAATAAAAGATAAACAAATCAAAAGCTGTTGGAAGACGACCAACTGCTCCATATCATACCATACACTTAAATAATACAAGAAAATACTTTTTAAAATTTAACGTAATTTTATACATCATCATCGAACCATGGATATAAAAAACATAAAAAACTACGGAGTGCGAATATTTTATTTTTCTTTAGATAGAAATGTTCTATGTGAAGAAAAAATCTTAAACATTCATTCCTCTACATAAAAATATTAATGTGAAGAAACAAAAAATCGTTTCACTTTTTTGGCCACATAAAATTATGTAAAAGAAATCAATTGATTTTTGTTTCACCACCTGAAAGTTTTTATGTGAAGGTATTAAAAATATCGATTTCCTTGTGATTGGTTGAATTTCTCCTGGCTTGAATTGATGTGTCATAGAGTGAGTGGTAACAAATTAATGTGCGTACCGTATTTCCTCTAATAAACGCCGCGGCGTTCATTACAAATTGCAGATTTTGGATCCGGCGTTTAATAGAGGGCGGCGTTTATTACAAAATGAAAAATCAAATAAAAACAGACTTTAAACAACAATGTTTTCTCTTCCTAAAAAACGTAACAAAAGATTGTGTAAAAATGTTTTATACAAAAGATGTCAAAAAAGAATATCAATACGACTGTCGCCGTCAGAATCCTCTTCTATGATATGAAAACTTTCATAGCTTTCGCTGACGTCAGAATCGAAAATTTGAAATGGATTTTCAGAAGATCGATCTTCATCCAGTGCTTTCGTTGCCTGCTTCAATAAAGCAGCACCAGTCGAACAAGACGAATCCTCCTTGAAACCATGGATTTGCTCATCCTCTGATTCACCCGTAGCTAAGTTTAAACCACATGATATGAAAGACTTGATGATTATCTCACTGCTCAATCCATTCCACGCTTCCAAGACCCATTGTATAAGTTTTCGTCGGGATGGGGGTTTCTGATTTCCCCCTTTTGTAAACTGCTGTACGCCTTCCACCATCCATTCATTATAAAGATCTATCATGCGGCTCTTGAAGGGCTTGTTCCATGATACATCTGGCGCCTGTATGTATTTTGTGCAGCCACCTGGAATTATGATATTTTCAATTTTTCCTTCCGACAATTCTCGTTTAACGGAGTCCATGATGTGGCACTCAAAAGAATCCCAAACCAAAAGCTGCCGGTTAAAAGCAAATGTGCCCAAAATTATTTCAACAAAGTGCAAGGTGAGTTCCGCATTCATCCATGCATTTTTTGATGACACAACGACACATTCATTTCTAAATTCTGTGTTAAGTTCTTTACATTCACGCTTTGCACCACCAAAGACGATAAATGGTTTCAGTTTAGTCCCATCAGCTTTTGCTGTCAAACGAACAGAAATCCTGACCTTTTCATGACCAGTTGACTTCAATTTCCCATTCACCACGTCGCTCTACAGTTGTTGGTGCAGCCATATCCGCCCATACAGCGGTTTCATCCATTGCAATTATGGAGCTTGCATTGAATTTGTACTTTCATGTCATTCGCTGGACATGGATCACGTATTGTACTAGTCTATCAACAAGGTATGCAGGATCTTTTTGGATTGTTGTTGTTCTGCGCCGTAATGAAAGGCAATTTCGTTTCATAAACTTCTCTAACCAACCACGGCTAGCCTGGAAACTATCTTTTGAAACAATATCTCCCCTATCGCTTTCATCATGGATGGCCTTCGCATAATTAGTTTTCGAGAAATACGTAAAGAATTTGCTCTTCTTTCATGTATCCATTCGAGTAGGTCTTCTTCTAAGTCGACGTTTTTGATTTTATATCCTCCTCCTTCCAATTTCATTCTTTTCGCTCCTCCTTGTTTCAGCTTATCTGCATTAGCTTTCCATTCTCTCACTCTCCTTTCGTCAACACCGTATTTTCTTGCTGCTTCACGATTAGTATTACGTTTTGCGTAATCAACAACTGTGGACTTAAAGTCAAATATAAAACTTCGCCTTTTTTCCCCGTTATGAGAAATAGATTGTTTATGCTCTTCTTCGTTCGACATTTTTCTGCTCTGTGACCACATAACTATTATGAAATAAATTGTGAAGGCAAAAGTTTTGTCCATGTGTGAGTCAAGCTGCAGCTGTGTTTGTTCACAACTTATGATGAAAGTTTATCACACTTTCATTCCTTTAAAATTTAATAACCAATTAAAAAAGTTTCCGATTTCAAAGATTGGTTCATGTTTCCCTTTCGTTTTGAAAGAAGACAATGGCGTGCCTTTATGCACACCGTCCTCAATTAAATCACGTTTTCCGAACCACTTACAGGCAAATGAGAAAAGATTTTTTAGCAGATTACGAAGAGTGATTTCAGTAAAAATGGCTCGAGCGATTCCAGTACAATTCGAAATGTATTTAAATGTAAGATTTTTTTTTCCAATATCCGTGGACACCATGTTTACAAAAACATCTGGACACCTGAAATTGGAAAGTCTTTGGTTTGTAAACGCGATGAGCGGTTGCAGGCCAAAGAGCTGGATGAGTATGCGATTGGAACGTACAAGATGTCAGACGAGGAAATTCTAGTGGGACATTTACCAATAGAACTGTCTAAGCTAATAGCATTTTTCATTGAAATTGACGGTAATCACGTGCACGCAATCGTAAATGGTAAAAGGATACGAGAAGTTGGTTTGAGTGTTTCTGCGCAATTCAACTGTTACACAGCAAGTAAAGTTCATGCAAAAATTCTTCTTGACGAACTGTTGAAGAGGAAAAAACAATTTCGTTTTTATGTTTAGTTGTGGAAGAATTTGTTGATAGAAAACAAGTCAAACTCGTATAAACTATTTGTTATTGCTTGTTTAGTCTGTTTTCTAATAAACGCCGCTTTTCAAGAGGCGGCGTTTATTAGAGGGCGGCGTTTATTACAAATGCTTGGCTATAAGTGCGGCGTTTAATAGAGGGAGGCGTTTATCAGAGGACGGCGTTTATTAGAGGAAATACGGTATTTGGTTTCAAACATGGCGACTATCAATCCACACGGTAAGAGTGTTTTGTTTAGAATTAGTCAGGACTTTCTGACGGTCCAACTGGAATCAAGCACCAGACCAGAATATGTAGCTAGCTGATTTTGGCATAATGCAATATAATACGATAGCAAACCTGTTATTAATTTGAACATCACATTAAGTTTTTGTTTTTCGTTATATACTTGTAATCATACATCAATCCTCTGAATATTACGGTCCTTATCTGAATTTTTTTATGTAGCGAAACTAACGAAACTAAAAAAACCTTTACATAGGTTTCTACTTAAGTGGTGAAATGAAAGGGTAATGAAAGAATTTCTCTACATAGAAAATATTACGTTGCGAAAAAATATGGCACTAATACGCTTCCTTAAAAAACATTATTGGAAAAAATTTAAAAACTGATAACGCCATTTAAAAACTGATAACCGATTCCGAATGGGCAGAAAAACGGTTACTGCGCAACTCTTAGTCGATAGACAGAAAGTCTAAATAAATAAGATTTCTCCCTTACGAAAATCTTAATAAATAGTAAATAAATAATAATCACATGAACAAAGTTTTACAACTTCTTCTTGTCAATTCGTTACTTTATATCACTTAGTTACTTAAATTACCAATTGCGAAATCTTATTAGTATGACTGCAGGATCAACAGGAGCTTCGATTGGCCCTAAAAAGTAGATAAAACAAAGGTATGGTTATAAACAAGAGCATTGTAGGCTTCAACAATTTCTTCAGAATTGCTACTGGAAGTAAAATTTCTAATTGAGGAGCAACTATAATCGAATGGGCTGAAGAAGGGATAAGGAAAGAAATTATTTGCTGAACAAAGACTTCTGTTTTTAATCATAAAAATGATTAAAATCAGATCCATACACAGCCAAATTTGCAGAATCATTTGAATTCGAATAGTTAAATTTATGAACAATTCTATTAATTTTTTGTTTATACAGTATAACCCCGTTAAGTCGGACTCTCAGGGGACCGAAATAATCGGTCTGACTTATCGGGAGTCCGACCTATCCGAACTTCATCTTAAGTCAGACTCTACTTATTTAGTCCCAAGGGGGACAAGATTTTAGTCCGACTTAAAGAAAAGTCCGACTTAAACCGTGTCCGACTTAACGGGGTTATAGTGTATAAAAAAAATATCAACACTTAAGATATAACAGAGAGCTCTTCCCTTATACCACTTGAATGAGTAATAAAATCATTAAATGCAGCATTTCACATATTCTTATATTATACCTCTATCATTATTTTTAAGGGTTATATTTCGTATATTAATCATACGATTCTGAAAAAATTTGTTCGGTTTAGTTTCAGGAGTGACCTGCAACTAAGCCTTTTCGTTGAATTGGTTTTAATCGATCTTATTAGTTCGACAAACCAAAAAAGTTTAGCATGTTCAATTTTTAAACCATTGCATTTGATTAAGGTTGAATTCACAAAATATATATAATTGGAATCTAGTGATAAATCTGGTAAAAATGAAATTTGATTGTGTATCACATAAGTTTTCAAATTTATATTATATATTTACTGGCGTTTTCCAAAACAACCGACCACCGACCAGAAAAAACCGACCACCGACCATTAAAGGCGCGATGTCAAATTTTTTTTATTCATTTCAGAAATTTATTGAAATTAAAAGTGCGTATTGATCATGGTGTACCATAAATTTAATATGTAAGTGTCGACATGGCATGCGATACAATAAAGGATTGATAAAAAATTTTATCTGGAAAGATTTGTTCTGTTTAGCGAGATTCTGATTTTCATACTCAAAATTGTAGATAGTTCGGTATGTCTTTAATGTCAAAATCACGAGGAAAATCATCCTATTCCGTTGTCCTAAATTCCGTTACAGTCCAAATTCAAAATAAGCAAAAGATGTAAAAATTCGGAGAAAAAAAAATATATAAGCACGTGTTATTGATGATGATTCTGAATATGTCAGTTTTCTTCGTTTCTAACATTATTTTCAATCAAGCGCCCTCCGTCGCTTCTTTTTGCGTGACTAACTGCAGAAATTAGAGAGAAAGCCACGGGTTAGAGCACATGTATTGCAAAACAATCAAGGTGCGAAGCGAAAGATTGAATGAAACATACCTGTGCGCATGTTTTTGAACCAATGTTCTAATTCTTTGACAACTCCCACGTCAATCAAAAGTCAAACCAAATTTTATTCAAAGCTTCTTCTCACACACAGTTCTGCAAAAATGAAACATGTTCCATGTAGAAAGTCGATCGTCGATGAGATATTCAAAAGTTTTCCGTGTAAGCTTGTTATTTCCGTAACTTATGGAATAGCTTGTTATGTCTCTCTTCCTTAGTGATCGTTTTGTACATTGTTATTTGGTCATGCAGGATTACTTTACATTTGCATATCTTATGCGACTGTCTTGACTAAATTGATGGTCTCGAATAAACTTGCATTTAATGGATTAAAATGAAATTAATTCGTTGTTTCATAAAGCCCAAGTAGTCACGGCACATGCCTTTATTTTTTCAAAGAAATTTGACCACGTCACGCCTTTAATGGTCGGTTGGTCGGTGGTCGGTTTTTTCTGGTCGGTTGGTCGGTTGTAAGTGGTCGGTTGTTTTGGAAAACGTTTTGGAAAACGCCTAAATATACTAGCTGTCTTCCCGCATATTCACGAACGAACGGTGGTCTTGAACAAAGGCTAGGTGTTTTACGTTTTGAAACTTTCCAGAAAGTAAAGTACAAATATTCCGTTTATGTTAGTGAACGAATCAGGAGTTATTATTTCCTCATCATTCTTGAGATATCAGAGATTATCCAAAATTTTCACGATGTTTTTAATATTGTACAACGTAGTTTCTTCACTACAGATTAATAGCTTTTAAATATAATTCCGGGTTTTTACACTCTCTTTCTTCTTTACTTCTTCTGTAACACTATGTTGTTTTGTTGGCCGCCTGTGTGTTTACTTCGTTTTTCGCGGGTAACCTATAGGAAATCTCAAAAAGATCAATTTTTTCGGTTCCGTAAATATAGATGCAACGTGTTCCTGGAAAAACGGAAATCGATGAATAACACATTCATCGTGTTTAAAAGGTGCAAAGTAGCTTAACCATGAAACGCTACAAAGAGTTATGTAAGCTAATTCAAGCCTTCACTTAACGATCGCAGAGGTTATCGTGTGATTTGACTTGGTAGCCATTATTCTTTTGAATCACATTTGTTCCGTCGTCGCCGTGTCAAGGTTTTGTTGTCAAAACACATAGAATAGAAAGCATGCGAGGAAAAAAGGGGAAAAGTCCTCCATTTCTTAGTCAAGAATTTATAATTCAAAATCATGGTGACATTGTCTCATGTGTCTGTATGGTCATAATGGTTGCTCTGATGTTTCAGGTTAGGCTCATTTTTCAGCACGTTCCCGGGGGCCGGGAGAGGAAGGCTCTGCTGGGTTCTACCCTATGTATACTTTTCAGTCACATTTCAGACCTGTGTTTACATTTCCCCTAAATATTCGCAGTATTTATAAGGGAATGGAACAAAATTTCCGCAGCAGGCGATATATATTTTTAGCTAGTTTATGATGGAGATCAGCCAAATGTCTTTCAAATAATTTTACCAGGTTAATTTTTTTACGCTAAATTTGGACGAAACGAAAAAAGCACATCGCCTCTTAGCACATTACATGATCTCCTTCTTTATGGAAACTTTCCTCTTTTTTATTTCTGTATTTACGATGCTAATAAAGAATAAAATACAATAGATGATTTCAGAGATCCTGAGCCATAAATATTTGTATATATTTTGATGTTTTACATAGAAGAAATGTCGTGCAAAGATTTCTTGATCGTTGATTCTCTTCTTCTTCTTCTTGTACCTATTTTTTATTCTGGACTATTTAGGACAATTTTCCACACTTGGTCGGGACTTTTTGAAAGAAAAACAGCACTTTTTGATAAAATTTTGTCAATTTCTCTTATTGTCTCGGGCAATCCTGGATTTCAACTTGCCCCACTGATGTAATTGTAATCACAATAGAATCCATAATGGGTGCATGATCTCTAAAATCGTCTATACAATATGTGGTAAACTTAACAACTAAAAACAAAATTCATGAAAATACAGAGGTAAAGGGCTAATATCTAATGTATTGAAAAAAAACTTTTATGACCCCTTGTCAGCCTCAGGAGAGAGACGAATAAACTAGTGTATTAGGAGCATTTACCAAGATGCATGTCCCTCTTGGTGTTTTGGAGGAAGGGCACATTCTTCTAAAATGGTAATATTTCCCACACATGGAAACAATTTCCTTATCTGAAAAAATCAATCTAAACTACTATTTCTTCATTATAATAAATGTTTCTTCATATTATGGAAATTGCATAAATTATATGCAATATAAGTATGCGTTTCCTCCATAGAACAAGTCTTCCATTTTTAAACAGGTTGCTTTATCTGGAAATCAGGAACTTTTTTTGATTGTAATTTCACAAAGCTTACAGTAATTTTTTTTTTAACCTTGGGTTAGTTTGTTCAAAATTCGAAAGAATTAAGAGCTAATATCTATTTAATTCCACTTTTATAATATTTGTTGTGGAAATCGAAAATCCTTAAATCCGTTTCCTTATCTGGAAATTATTTTCCAAGTCGGTCACAAATTTGATTTCTAGATAAGGAAATTGTTTCCATGTGTGGAAAATATTGCCATTTTAGAGGAATGTACCCTACTGTTTTGTAGACATTGAATTGATCATTAATATTCCATGTTGAAACATTCAGTAATTATAGAGTAAAAAGAACTCTAATCTTTATAAAAACAATATGTCACTTTGAAAGCCATCAATACAGTCAATTTCTTTTTATCCTTTAAATTTCAGAAAATAATTTAAGATGTAGATTCAGGAGAGGTTTCCATTATTCAAAGTGTCTGGATGCCTGACAGTTTTTTGTACACACATTCAAACATCATTCAAACTTTTTTGTCATTCTAAAAGAAAAATAAGGCGAACGAAAGTGAGATGAGGGTTTGCCGTTAAAGTTTAGAGTGAACTTTGGTGTGGTAATTTGTCATTGTTTATTATTTCTTTTACAGCTCTCCTTTCACATTAATCATGTGTTACAATTCAATTCAATTCAGACACCTGATTATTGAAGAAGGGTTGCAGTAGAAAAATGTGTTACAATTTTTACCGTATAATGTTTTCCCCTGAAAATACACCAAATTTGTTTGCTAAATTAAATAAGTCCTGTGACAAAAGTGTAATTAGCCCTAATGCCCCAGGAAAGGATGTTTCTTGGTGGCTGGGTAAAATAAGAAACTCCCAAAGTAAAGTAAAAATACAAATACAAATAGTAGACGTGTCACCTCCAAGATCCATCAGATTGTTTGTCATCACTGTTGACTGTTAACCCAGTTAACCTTTCTCAAGAAATCTATTCCCAGTGGGCAAAATCTTCAAAAAGTCTATAAGGAGGAGTGTTTTCTATAGGAATGGCAAGCAATATTGCCTGCTGTTACAATAAAAAAACACTCCTCCACAGAGACCTTTTGGAGAGTTTGTCCACTGGGAATAGCTTTTTGAGAAAGAAAGAAGGGTTGTTAAAACTTCGTATAGACAGGTAAAAAATGTTCACATTCTTACTGAAAAGCTGCCCAGAGTGACCATCATGTCTCAGTCGTAATTCAGTAGAATTCAGCCTTTTTTTTAGTAATAACGTAAACATTTTCTACCCTATTTGTATTGTTTTTGTAATGATTAACTCCACTATCATGGGGTGACTCATATTTCCATCAAAAAGATTTCATCAAAAAAAGTCCATCAAAAAAATTTCCAACAATATTCAGGATTTTTTTAACTATTCAAAATTTCTGTTCTATATTTTTTTTTTAATTTTTTGATGTTTTCGTTTCACTGCCTATTAAAATTTTTCAAAAATCAATGTTGCACACTCATCTGCGCATGACAATTTATCTGACAACTTATTATAACGGCAACATTTTTTCTTTTAGGCAACCCAGCCATTAGCACAAGTTTTCATTGCTGCACAATACAATATTACCACGGAAGTTGAAGGTCAGTCTTTTTCAGAATTCCTTCATTTGATATTTTTATTGATAATTTCGATTTCAATTCACAATGAATAGCTGACAACTGAAAATAATCCTTGTATCATAGGTACGAAGACAATTAGCTACACGTATGGATGGAAGGATTTAGCAACATTATTTTTCTACTCTTTATGCTGGATTGTGCTGCATGCAATCATACAAGAATATATTTTAGATGTATGTCTAGTCTTTTTATCTTTTTGGGGGTGTTGCACCCACTAAGAGAATTTTTTTATAAAAAAAGTATGGACCGGTTCTAACTTTAATTCTAGCTTTAATGTTCTTTCAACCTTTCAATTCTCATCCCTGTTTATATCTTTATGATCACATGATTGAAGCAGTGTCCTGGTTTCTTGTTATCCTGTTTCTTGTAATAACCAATTGTTTCTAGAAATTCAACAAACGTCTTCACATGTCTAAAACTAAACACAGCAAATTTAATGATTCGGGAACTATGTTACCGTTTTATGTAGCATCAATTGGAGTTGCGATTGACCAAATTCAAAAGGTAACTATTTACTTCGAAAGGACATTTTTTTGTTTTTATCCTTCTTGTTGACTTTCAGCATTTTCTCTAATGTCCATAAAGGAACATTGCTGTTCACCATAATGTTTTACTACTTGTAGCTTGAAATTATGTCGAATTTCTCTCGACTTTGGGAAGGTTACCCACCAAATGAGATGAGGTATGTTAGATATCTGAATGCCTGTTTCATGTATTTTCTTGGTTTCACTCATCAACCACAAGGTCCACAGGGCCTACTGTTACTGACTTCCTATGAGAGAAAATATGTTACTGTCTCCATTTCATAATGTATTCATTTATTTCTCAATTGTGTGCCCCACGTTTGCAGAGATTTTGAAAAGAAGTTTTTGTTTAAGAAATTTGTAATCGTTTCTTAATATTATTTTTGAATAAAAATATCAAAGTTGTGATATTACTCTTCATAATTATTTTTCATTTGTGTTTTTTATTGGTTCAGCTTCATGGTGAAGTTCTACTTTATTCTTCAAATTGCGTATTGGGTGCATTGTTTCCCGGAATTGTATTTCATGAAAACCAAGAGAGAAGAGATCATGGACAAAGTGAACATTTATGGTTGGCATTTGGTTTTCATAAGTGCTGCTTATTTGTCAAGGTTTGCCACTGCTTCCTAATTACATATAATAATTCAAACGTTACTGCATTAAAAATATTGAAAGGATGGCACATGGAATAATCATTACATCATTATTGGTGAGGTTTGCTACTGTGACAGGGAGATCAATGTCTTTTTTTACCATTATATAATGTTGAATTATAATTACAATAGTATATTATACATAGGCAATCAACTTCTAACTGTTTTTGACACAAGCTAACATCAGTTAAGCAAAAAAACGATTTCATCTCAAAAATTAAAAGGTTAATCTGATTCCTGAAAATTATTGGGGTGCTACTGTTAAGAAAGATTCCTCTTCAGACATTCCTATATTTACTTGCTTCTTTTTTTATATTCATTTCTGATATCTATTATAATGTTCTTCTTTGTTTTAGTGGCACACACATCGCCTTGATTCTACTTGTCATTCACTATATTCCGGAAGCAATCTTTAATTTAACAAGACTTATAGATTGTGCAGGGAAAACTGATTTATCTCAGCATGGGTAAAGTATCATGAACTTTTACAGTATTTAGAACTTAGATAGGATTATTTATTGTCGAGTTTCTGGGCAATTTCTGGAAGCAAAAAGATTTTCGATCAAGAATCTGTCATTTCTTGTGGTTATATATTTGTTCTTGTGAACTACTGTTTTCATCTTGCAGGTTTCTGTTATGGGCTATCTCATTTGTTCTGGCACGTATTGCTACCATCAGCTTGACCATTCTAATTATCTGGTAGGTGATCATGTTTTACCAGATGTTTGCACCGTGAGACTTTGTAAACAACCCCCTCACATATGAAATGCCTCCTGGTACAGCTTTTAACAAACAGTTCTCATTCTCATTTTTGTTAAGCAACACGAGGCTCAAATAGGTAAAAACCAAAGGCCAGCTTGAAGTGGATTTGCCCAACAATAAAAAAAACCTAAAAACAAATAAACTGAGAACAAAATGTAACTAAAATAAAAAGAGCAAAAAGGGACATAATATTTTTATTTCTTGCTGGTGAGAAACGTCTTAAAAATGAAAGTTGGATTGGTTTAAAGAAACCCGCGCTCAGTAGACAAAAAGAGACTGGACAACTTAAGGTTACTGTAAAGGAAAAACATTTATTTTCTTTATCACTCAATATAATCTTTGAAATAAATATATAAAAGTATATATTTTTGGAAAACGTTTTTCTTACTCTAAATAATGAAATAAACATTTTTTGGATAATTAAGCTCAATTTATAAGGCTACCATTTTCACTCAACAAGTTCTTGTCACACAACCACTAATGTTTTTTCTTCGGAAATTACTTCTTTCAGTAGTCGGTACAAAATCTTGTGTCAGCGTTTTTCAAATAATTTCATAAGATATATCTCTTTTTCTTTATGTACTATATTGCATAATAATTTTTAAACGGAATAATTATTTTAAAAACGCTGACACGTGATTGTTAAGCACGTGAAGTGAGATGATCACGTGGGTATGCCTCTTTTTTCGTTTCCATGGTTAATTGTGTGACAGGAACTCTTTATTGGTCAATTTTGGACATGAATTTTGTTTCGAGAAAAGAGAGTTTAATTATTATGCATGAACTCGTTCAGAACGTGATTTTCACATGTTTTTATAAAGGTGTTTTATTTGCCGGTATTCTTGAAATATTTTTGATTTGGAAAAGTTGGTCTTTATCCACTTTTTTCCACTAATGCAGACTTTTTCCAGATTAAGAAATTATTGCATAGGAAGATGCATACTATTTTCAAAAACCAGAAGTTTTTTCTATTTTTTCCCTTAAAGTAACCTTAAGCGATTTGTGCGTCAGCCAAAGTTTTGTGTTGCTTATATATATAATATAAAATAATATATATATATATATATAAAAATAAATAAATATATATATAATGCAAGGTGTTGTTTGTTTATATCGCCTGTCGTTGTGGAAATTTCTTTCATCTTTCAGGTTTGGCTTGGGTAAGCACGACATTGGGAAAATCGACTTGGCCAGTGGTAACCTCAACTCCCAACCTGTTCGGTAGGTTTATTGTCGTCACTGTTGTTGTTTTGCTGAATTTCAATTTATAACTCAATGAAAATTGCAAACATTGTTAGCCAAAGAATAAAAAACAAAACACTCACCATTAAAATTCGATGAAGTTCATGTGGTCTTGCCTTTGCAAAAACTATAAGCTTATAATTTTCAGCATTTAGCTGAAGCTCGTTTTGAGAAAACCAAGACGACACATATTCCAATGAAGATAATAGTTTATCTTTGACTTTATCGATACTTTTCCCGGAAGCGTAAATAGTGTTGTCATCCGCAACATTGTACAAGGGTGAGGGAAAACCTCGCACTTGATATTCTTCACAATCTTTCAATTTGTCTCAACAGGCTTCTCTATCTCGTTTTGTGCTGCTTGCCATCATATGTAGACATGTTTCCTGCTTTTTTTTCCCCAGCATTGCGTGGGTGGCAGCGATCGTAATAGTGCAAGCATGGATGGCTTGGAATTTCATTATGTTACAAGTGCAAAAATATCGCGAATCCATGCCAGCAAAATCAGCCAAGGCCGACAAAGCGGAGAAAAGCAAGAAGAAAAAAGAAAAATCAGAAGAGAACGGAGGCTCACCGGGAACCCGCACCTCACCCCGAACATCACCAAAAGCCAAAAAGAACGATTAAAACAATGAACAAACGGGTGAGAGGAGGGGGAAGAAGAGTTGTTTAAAGAAGAATTAAGTATTTATCCGCTTGAATAGTAGAACATTCGCACGCCTTTAATAGCGTGGTTGGTACTTCTTCACTTGTTTGAAATTGTGTGTTTTCCCTCGTAAACTGAATGCCTTTTTTCTCGCCATTTTCAAAGTCTTTTTCGATTAATTGAAGCGATTTTGATTTCTACAAATCGAATTATGAAAACAAAGGAAACCCCGTCGAATTCTCCGTTTCCACTTCGATTTGTGGTATAAAATTAATTTTCTGTTTACACTTCGATTTGTATAAAATTAAATTCTTTAGTTACCAGTTCCAGCGAATTCCTATTCGTTCTCTTCCCCCGTTTAAAGCATCTGCGGTGGTAACTACAACCACTCATGTCATTTCCGAAAGTGATTCTGGGGAAGTTCGCTCCTCCGCAGTGCTTTTTTTATTGGCATTTCTAAACGTCTAGGGTGTTTTTAATTTCATTCAAGGAGATGGTGTTGTAACGACTACTATTTTTGAAGCTCGCATGGTTTTAGAATTCAATTTTAAAGAAACTTTGTCATGAATCACTTTTTCTTCGTATCGGCTCCATTCTCCAACCTCGTCCCCAAGGCTTCTTGCCTTTAAGCCGTATTGCAGTATATCGAAAAGGCATAAAGCACTGGGGACGAGCTTTCTCTCCTGGCCACTACTCCTTGCATCCCCTGGAACTGCTGCAACTTACCTATGGAAAAAATTCCTGGAGAATCAAAATTATAGAAAAACTTGCTGGATATTTTTATTTAAAGCGGCTTCGAAAGTGATGCTTCTGTTTCTTTTGACTAGTGAATTTTGTTCACCACGTTATTTTGCCCTACTGGAATTCATATAAGTCCTTGATTGATTGAACCAGTTCACCGCTGGAAAAAAGAACTGAAATATAATCCTGGATTTCGATTCTTGAAAATGGGTACCTTAAAAGGGATACTTTACACGAATCACGTGATCTTACAAATTATGGTGCAGCACCAAAATTGATCGGAGGCGACTATTACGAGTCGCAGCTCTCTTTAAGGGCGGTTCTCCATTAAGGCCGGTGTCCACTTGATCGCCCAAGTGAAAATGTTTCTGCGCATGCCTAGTTAAAATTTGTTGCGTTATATGTTTGTTCGCGTGGTAGTAGAAAGCAAGTCTACTCCCGCGACGTTCGTCGGCAAATAGAAGAATATTAACCAATTAGATTTCTTAAAAGTAAAACGATAAACAAAGATTTGCGCCTACTTTTTTTCTTCGTGTATGAATATGCATATTGGGCATTGCGCGCGTGAACGATTTTTTTTGAAGAAAATCAAGAAAACAAAGGATTTCTCACGCAAGTGTGTTGGGGTGTCATCTGTAATTTAATATCTTTTTTAGCTCTTAAATTTATATGATTGAAATTATGTAAGGGCAATTTCAGTTTCTTTCAACACTCAGAAACACAACACAATTCTGCAATTCTATATTTTGTAATTTTATCTTTGAAACGATTTGAAACGAATTAGCATTAATTGAAACAATTCTCAAGATTTTTAAAACGATTTAAAATAATTCCAAGATTACAACTAGGAGGATATTACAGACTAGTGAAGTTACGATGGACGTCGTTTGTTTCGTGATGTTTAAATTTTTCTAATCTCAAAAAGTTAAATAAAAAACAGTTTTTAAGTGAATTTTAAGATTTATTAAAACGACTTAAAATAAAGTATGCCAATAATTTTAAGAAAAATTGAAATGATTTGAAACGAAGTGAGAATAAATCAAAAAGGATTTTGAAACGATTTACAACGAATCGCAACAGAACAAATTTAATTATAAATTTATCACCTTGGAAGATCATGTGAAACAAATTCTTTAAAACAAATTAACAACAAATTTTGGAGGCGATCCCTATTAACTGAAGTTCTGATGCGGGATGATGCAGCCCTGTCTCGCCAGATACAAGTCTTGATTATTTTCTTCATATCTATTAGGATTTTAGCAATGCATGTGGAATGTGGAATTTCGAGTAGTAGGGAAATAAAATATTGAATTTATCATAGAAATTCACTTTTTACAAATTTCTGTCAGTTTTCAATAATTATTGTATAAAATATAACTGATATTTATGAACGCACCATCATATAGTGATTGAACAAAATATTTTTGTGGTTAAATGTTTTCATAATCCTACTTCAGCAGATATTCATAGCTTATGGTGTGGGTGGGGGATGATTAAAGCTGAAAACTTTTGTGTTGGAAGTGTGCGGGAATACAAGAGCTAAATAATGTAAACAGAGAAAATAATTAACAGTAAATATATACACTAAAATGATAACAACTGATATTTTTAACGAAAAAAATAGAACATAAAAAATGCGAGTCCTGGATAAGTATATATCTAAACAAAACAAAATAAAAACAAGCTCCGCCATCTCAAAAGTTTTACATTTCAATATGGCTACTTTATCGGAATTCGAAGAAGAAGATTTCGAAGACCAAACAATGGCTGCGGAAGAGATCAGGACAAGAGTCGTTATTTCTAAAACACATGGGGATGGCCGAATTTCACAGTTTACAGTGAAATAATAGCAGAAAATTGTAGAATAGTCATTGAAATATTGATTGGTAAAAAGGGATAAGTGCAAAAATGCAAAATAACTTGAAAATAACTCGGTCTGCAACAGCTAGTTAGGGAAACTATGTAATTTTGAGGTCAAAACACAGCTACGAGAGTTCAACAAACATTACCGCGACTTATTCGACGTTTTTATATGATTAATCATATTACTGTGGCTCTTCTAAATTAAATTTCCGTTAAATATAACTTGAATTGGTCCAGCCCCAGAGCAATTTATACCAAATTTTCAGTGGATGTGCAGATCTGTCCATAACTCCTTACTATACATCGAAATTTTTATATTTTATACAACGACGAGAAAATACAAAGAAAATGCCGACTTTTGATGTATTGCTTTGCATAAATTTGCATAACAAAACATATAAACAAATGTATTCAAAAATAACTATTTTTAGTCGCGAGAAAATGGTACAATTTACAGACCGAGCCTTAACGTTGCCGAGCAGCGAAAAAGTTCAAACTAGTTGAACTCGCTTGGCGATTTCTACGACCGACCAGCTCATGTTACGCAATCTTATGAAAGTACAGCTTCGGTGCATGCCCAGAACTTTTCGCTAGCGCCTGCGCGGCCAAAATTCGCTTAATGGAGATCAGCCTTATGGGAAGAAATAGAAGAGGTACTCTTAATTTTTCCATTATTCAGATAATGACTTTTCTATTCGTTTCGGCATCTCTTTGATGTTATCCATGATGCGCTTTTTACCACTTTTCGGTGAAACGAAAACTTTAAAAAAAAATAACGACAACTTAAAAGCCAAATGACAGCCATTTTATCATAGATATTTTTCTGATGTAAGGTCGTACGGATTACAAAAATTAAGATCTTTACAGGAAGACGAAATAGAACCTATATTTTTAAGTAGTTTTGAAGATATCGTCTGATTTATCTAAAACTTTCAGTCCCTATATCTTTCAAATTAGATGCGCCTCCTTAGTGCCGTGTAATCAGACAAGAGCTACAATGATTCTCTATTCAAAAACCACAGGTTACTTCCAATATCTTTAGGGTATCCTTGACATATAAGAACCAGAAATTACTTTGTTGTCGTTGCATAATCGTGACGTTTTTGCATAATTATGACATTTACTTCAGATTATGCGTTTTTAGTACTTTATTGTAACGATTCTTGATCACGTTAGAGGATTCATTGGAATGTGATGGTTACCTGAAGCAAGAAAAAAAATCTTAAAATTATGCACAATGATATCAATTACATTTTATTGCACATTAAACACTTCCACAATACAGCGCATCCCGGATGGTACAAAAGAATTTTTAAGTTCGGTCTCCTTCTGTTTTATAGCTCCATGGTTTTACCGAGACAGAAATAACAAGGATTTCACCGCAAACTAATGATGATGGCATCTTGTTACATTAACCTATATCATATACGTCCATGCCTATAGTTAATAACCATTCCATAAAGACATGATGAAAGCTGATATGTTGAAAAAGATTAAAATGAAAAGAGGCGGTGACGTGGTGACATGTTTACACGGCGTCATATTCGCTTGTGTTTACAAAACAAACATGTTGGTTTTCTGTTGTCAGAACGTACATACTGTTGTCTCGTGATTCGTATATGCTGGAAGTTGCTGGCAGTATATAGTTATTAAGAAAGCTCCCTTTCCATTTGTAAACAACAAAGCTGAGATCTCTGAAGGTAAAACGGATTACATTTAAGGTTAGTGAAGGGAAATATATATGAAATATATACTTTTATTATTATTATAATTATCGTTATCAAAATTAAGTGATTCGAATCCAATGCATTTTATTATTTTGGTGTTTTCACTAATGACTTTTCGCATATACATTAGTAAGGGTAGCGAAAACCTTTTTTTTTTTTTAATTTTTCCCAGCAAGCACACGATGGCGTTTGAACTATCCCAGTGGGAAAAATCAACTCTCTGTAAGTGGACTTATGTGATATTGAAGAGTATTGGATTGGAATGCTGAAATCCCGATAAATCGAACTCTCAATAACTTTTGAACAATCGATAACTCGAACTTTAAATAACTCGCATTCCCTTGAACTAATACTTTCTAATAACTTGGTATTCGATAACTGGAACATTAAGTAATTCGAACAATATTCCACGGTTTAATTGTGAGTGTTTGCTAGCTAGAACTGTTCGGTGTCACTCCCGTGTCCTGGCTACAAGAGACGACAAAATAATGATAGGTTGACGTTTGTTCAATTCTTCATAAAGAATTACACACGTTATGTCGTCACACATACTAGCACGACGTTAGCGTTCTCAATACAGGCCTGGGTCACGTTTCGACGTTATCGCACATGATCCGAGCGGTGATACCACCGACATTGGCGTCCACTCAATTTGAAATCTCCTACAATTGCTGCTACTACTAAAAAGCCTGTTTGTTTTCCATTTCATTCGAACATGACAAATCTGTTAATCAACAACCACCATGCCACTGGGTGTCTTAACATTTTTGTTTTTTTTAGCTCCGCAATCAAAATTATGATGGAGATGAACATGAACATGAATCACACCAAGCACGGCATGGATGTAGGACTTTTTGCCTTCGATGCAAAGCTTTATCGTCATGCCACGGATCCGCATAAACCAATAGTTTCCAGGGTTTTTGAGAGAGTGGAACTTAGAGAGAAGTTTTGAATTTTTATCAAATACCTTACACCGGTCTTAATTGATGCTATTTTTGAAATGCCGGCCCTTTTAACGTCAAGTCATGAAAATAAACGCCATTTAAGGGCCAATAAGTTAAGATAATCTTTTATTCCTCGTTTAGATGTCCTTTTATGCGAGTAACGAAGTAACGCTTTTCTTTAAAGGCTGGAAAACAACAACGAATTGGGGTAAGTCATAATATTAAGATACTAACCTACTTCAAGTAAAGTTAATAGTCAACCAAACGATACGAGTTGATATCGGCGTTATTGACACGTCTATACCGAACTCTCTCGCTCACGCCCCAATAAAACGACTAGGGTATCGGTATTTAAATCAAAGAACGCTCATATGGGCGTTTATTTGAAATGAGGGTGTTTAATCGATAATTTACATTATGCTCCTTTTAGAGTTTATTTATCTACAAGCTTCAAAGTAATTTTCTCAAGAGAAATGTCATGTGTGTTTGAAAGGATGAGGCATAATCTGCACCTAAACCCAAACCAAGGTTCTCATAAAGGAACTCTGATTACTGGTCTGAAACCGGTAGATGCACAGAGTATAATATAACAGTGGCATCTCCATAAAGTGGACACCATTAGTACATAAAACATTACAGTGGCATATTAGTGCATAAAAAGGTGTCCGCTTTATAGAGACATTACCTATGAGAATTTGACTGTATCAATCCATCCATCCGTACATGGAGTATGTGTCTGTTAAACGGAGATGTCAGCTTTATAGGGTGTGCGCTTTTTATAGGGTGTATGCGTTATATAGCTTCCACCGTAGTTTGGAAAATTAACGGGCACTGTGCTGTTGTGTTATGCTTTCAGAAATGTTTGGTAGTTGCTTAGCAATCGTAACAATGGGAATATTGTACGAAGGATTCAAAAGTTTAAGGCTAGGTTTAACGAACAGAGTTCAGATGGAAGATCCAAATAAAAGGTAATCTCATATATGTTGTTTGAGTAAGGTCACGTGAAGAGAATGGGGTTGCTTGTGGATGGAAGAAGGGACCAAAATAAGGGAACAGTAGCAAATTACTGAGTCAATAATCCAGCTCCAACGTCCCTGTTATTTTTATCCGTTAAGCCATTTTCTCATTAAGCGCCTGCCGGGTACTTTTTTTATCGAAATTATTCGGTTGGATTAAAATATTGAAAGAGAAATGCTTAAAGGGACTCCTTGCGTCCAAAACAATAATTTGAGGGATGACAGTGTTGAAATATGTGACACTCACTTTCGGATCGGTGGCTGTATTGTGTTCATTTATTAATCTTATTAATGTATTATGTTAGCGCACGTGGCTTTATATCACGTATGTGTAGTTCTTCGTTTTGTTGTATTTTGTAAGAGAGAAAAACGTACTCGTTGAGTAAGGAACTCTGTGTGTCTGTTTTTATCAGGTTATGGGCCCAGACACTTTTTAATGTTATATCGAGTATTGAATTAGTTTGATTTGTTGAATTTGATTTTATGATGGCGACTGAAGACGTAACTTTTAAAATTGAGAAGCTAACTGCTGAAAATTATCATTCCTGGAAGTTCAATATGAAAATGTATTTAATTGGAAAAGATCTCTGGGAGATCGTAACCGGTGATGAAATTATAGAGGATGATATGCAAGAGACTGAAAAACGTCGAATAAAAAAACGCGAAAACCAGGCGTTTGCCGCCATTTGTTTGGGAATTTCAACAAACTTTTAAATCTACGTTCGTTCCACGAAATCGGCTAAGGAGGCGTGGGAGAATCTGGAGAAACATTTCCAGCAGAAAACACTATCGAAAAAGATTTTCTACAGAAGGAAGTTATATTCTGCGAAGATGGACAAAGGACAAAATATGATAAAACACATTAATTATATTAAGACTTTGTCGGAACATCTTGAAGACATTGATGATGCCATCGCAGAAAACGATCTCGTGATTCTCCTGATTAGTAGTTTGCCCGATGATTACAACTATTTGATAACCGCGCTAGAGACTATAGCTGAGGACAACCTCACGTGGGATTACGTTCGTGATAGACTTGTTCACGAGAGCGAAAAGAGAAAGCTTGTTGAAGCTGAGAATTCTGGTGATGCCCTTTTCACGTCAAAGCCTAACAACAAGAAAACTGGTAAATGTCATTACTGTAAGAAACCAGGACATTATGCTCGTGACTGTATTAAAAAGAAAAAGGACCAGAAGAAGGAAAACGCAAATCTCGGTAACGGTGATCACGACAGTAGTGAACTAGCTCTGAAATCCTCTAACGTAAACGAGGATGAGTGGTGGATAGACTCTGGTGCTTCTTCTCACATGACCCATGATATGAAAAGCCTAAGAAACTATTCCAGTTTTGAAACGCCGATAAAGGTAAAACTCGCCGATGACTACGAGCTGAATGCTTTCGGTAAAGGAAATG
Organism: Turritopsis rubra; assembly: GCA_039566895.2. NCBI lineage: Eukaryota > Metazoa > Cnidaria > Hydrozoa > Anthoathecata > Oceaniidae > Turritopsis > Turritopsis rubra. The sequence continues at coordinate 6,636,334 of CM077617.1, read as the reverse complement.
TACACTTGACTATTTTGAGCAAGAATGAAAAAGTCAAAATTGTGCTACACGACGTACTTTACGTCCCGAAGATCCAAAACAAACTGTTTTCTCTATCTTACCTAACAGATAAGAGAATTGATGTGCAGTTCAAGGCAAGGATTGCGATATCACCAAGGAGGGGAAGCAGTATACCATTGGACACAAATACGGCAAACTTTACAAACTGAACACGATAAAGCCAGGAAACGACGAAACGTGCTGTATCGGGAACACAAACAAACAGGATTCGATCGAGCTGTGGCACCAACGATATGGTCATCTAGGGTACGACAACCTAAAACTCTTGAACGAAAAAGAGATGGTGAATGGCCTGAATATCGACACTAAGGAAGCCTTCGATCGAAACTGCGAAGGATGTGCTATGGGGAAACAGAATCGTCAACCGTTTGCAAAAAAATCGCAAAGCACTACAACCAAATTGCTCGAGCTGATTCACAGTGACGTGTGTGGACCGATGGATGTGCCTTCAGTGGGAGGTTCCAGGTACTTCGTGACCTTTATAGACGATTTCTCAAGGTACACTACTGTCTACATGATGAAGCAAAAGTCTGAAGTGCTTGAAAAATTTGGGCTGTTTGTAAACCTTGTTGAAAATCGCACTGGATTGAAAGTGAAACGATTTCACATGGAGAACGAGACTGTAAAACGCTTACGAACAGATAATGGTGGTGAATACTTTTCAAAGGACTTTGACGAATTCTGCAACAGTCGTGGAATCCAACGTGAACCAACCATTCCATATTCTTCACAACAAAACGGAGTTGCTGAACGCATGAACCGTACCCTCTTGGAAGCTGCACGATCGATGTTGCACCATGCAGAGAAACCCCTCAACCTGTGGGCTGAAGCTGTATCTACTGCATCCTACACACGGAATCGAAGCCCTACCGCTGTACTGAAGGGAGTAACGCCTTACGAACTTTGGCATGGTAAAAAACCTGATGTTAGTGCCCTGAAAGTGTTTGGCTGCAAAGCATACGTACATGTTCCTGATGCAAAACGTAAGGGGAAACTCCAGAAGAAATCGTTTCTATGCGTCTTTGTTGGATACCCTGCCAACGAAAACGGGTATAAGCTGTACAATCCTGAAACGAGACAAATGCTTCGAAGTCGTGATGTTATATTCATGGAGAACGCTTTTGACATTGAAAAATCGGACGACGTGAGCCACGAATTCTTCACTGGAACATTTGGAGAAGCTGAGGCAGACGCTGAGATGGAACATCCAGGGAACAACGTAGGTGAACCGCAAGTTGCTGTTGAAGGAAATGCCAGACCGCGACGAGCAAGGAGACCACCTGACAGACTGAACGTTCTGACAGGTGATTGGTGGAACCTGATGGAGGCTGCATCGATCGCAGCTGTGGATACTGAAGAACCAACGACCATTGAAGAAGCTTTAAGCGGTGTGAACTCAAAGCTATGGTCTGAAGCACTTCGTAGTGAATTCGATTCGCTGAAGCAAAACCAAACCTGGGATCTGGTTGACTTACCCACTGGTAAAAACGTTGTTGGCAGTAAATGGGTCTTCAAGCACAAACGTGGTTCTGAAGGCGAAATCACACGGTGTAAAGCTCGTCTTGTTGCACAGGGATACTCTCAAAAAACTGGTGTCGACTACGATGAAGTTTTTTCACCTGTCGCAAAGTATAGTTCTATTCGTACTGTACTAGCAATCACCAATCAACTTGATTTACACCTTCACCAAATGGATGTCAAAACAGCATTCCTGAATGGAAATCTCGAGGAAGAAATCTTCGTAAAGCAGCCGGAAGGCTTCATCGACAAAGAACATCCAGCCAAAGTTTGTCGATTGCGAAAGAGTCTCTATGGCTTAAAACAAGCAGCACGTTGCTGGAACATGACCCTCGACAAATACCTTAAGCGGTCGGGATACGTGCAAAACGATGCTGACCCCTGTATCTACCTCAAGAGATTCATCAAGGAAGGACAGGAAGTCATCCTCCTTGTTGCTGTATACGTCGACGACTTGCTGATTGCTTCAAATAACGACAAAGAACTCCTATCCGAAAAGAAACGGATCGGTGAACGTTTCGAAATGGTTGACGAAGGGGAAGTTCATTACATTCTTGGGATGGCCATCAAACGAAACCATAAGGATGGCGTACTTACAATCGACCAACACGCATTCCTATCATCCATGCTGAAACGTTTTGGAATGGAAGATTGCAAGCCTGTAACTACTCCCCTCGAACCCAACACGAAGTTCGAAAAGCTGAAAGATGATGAAGAACCAGTCAACCTGAAGGAGTACCAATCTGTCGTTGGATGCCTAACGTACGCATCGATTGGGACCAGACCAGACTTGTCAGCTGCAGTGGGAGTACTTAGTCAACACATGTCGAAACCTGGCAAGCAACACTGGATCGGTGTAAAACGAGTTCTTCGATACGTTAAAGGAACCGTCGATTATGGGCTGATGTACAAGGCGAGTAAAGCTTACGAAACGATGAACTGTTTACGTGGCTTCGCCGATGCCGATTGGGCAGGGGATGTGGTAACACGAAAGTCGACTTCCGGTTACATATTCCAAATCGGGAGTTCCACAATTTCATGGAAGTCAAAACGTCAGTCAATTGTTGCACTCTCTTCAACTGAAGCAGAATACGTTTCGTTATGCAGTGCAGCACAGGAGGCAGTGTGGTTACGAGTCCTTCTGGGTGGCATGGGGTTCAAACAAGCCAATGCTACCACAATTTATGAAGACAACCAAGGTTCAATCGCTCTTGCGAAAAATCCTGCACATCACTCACGAACAAAACATATTGACATTAAATACCACTATGTACGTGACGCTGTCTCGACCAAGGAGATTAACCTGAAATACTGTCCTACACAAGAAATTATTGCTGATCTATTGACAAAGGGACTTCCTCGACCACAGTTCGAAAAGCTTCGTCTAGAACTTGGTGTAACCAAACTATGCTGAAATGACTTTCAGTTTGACAATGACGTGACAAAGTGACCGTCAAGTGGGAGTGTTGAAATATGTGACGCTCACTTTCGGATCGGTGGCTGTATTGTGTTCATTTATTAATCTTATTAATGTATTATGTTAGCGCACGTGGCTTTATATCACGTATGTGTAGTTCTTCGTTTTGTTGTATTTTGTAAGAGAGAAAAACGTACTCGTTGAGTAAGGAACTCTGTGTGTCTGTTTTTATCAGACAGAACTCATGAAAACAATAATTTGAGGGATGACAGAACTCATGAAAACAATAATTTGAGGGATGACAGAACTCATGAAATTGTTTAGGAGTCCGGCATACCCCCCAAAATATCATTTTGGACGCAGGAATCCCTTTAAGAAATTCCATATATGACATAATGGGAATGATTATTGGCCACATTTTAATGCACTGAAGAAAGACTTGGACTGAGCGGCCAATGTACATTTTAGAATTCTAAGTTAAATGTCTATTATTTTTTATTATTTTTTATTATAACAGTAGTTATGGAACAATAGGAGGAGGAACAGAGAATGTACAACTTACAAACCAAAAGTAAGAAATCTCATTTTATGTTGTGGAATAAAACCTCTCATAAACGTTTTATCTCTCTATTTATTTATTTATTTATTTATTTATTTATTTATTTATTTATTTATTTATTTGTTTATTTATTTATTTATTTATTTATTGTGCATTTGTCTTATTATAATAATTACGCATATGCCACAATATAACATCTCAGTTCTTTTTCTCATATCGTCAATTAAACAAAAAGGGCTCTTTTCTGGCTGGCATTTGTTTATTAGAATCATCATGAATCGTGGTGTAGTCGACTATAGTCAATATCTTCAATTAACAACAAATGGATGGGAAAATATTTGAGATGATACTGAGAGTAGGCTGTATCTGTTACTTCAACTCTCGTTATCTGCAACTCTTGTTACTCCTCGTTTTCTTTCTTCGCTCCCTTCCTAGTTCCCAGATATCGAGTTAAGTAGAGGTCTGAACTTCAAGAAGAAAAGGGATTAGTTTCTGGAAAAATTGTCCGCTATATAGAGAGGTTTCACGGCAGTACAATTATGCAACATTTTTATATCACTGCAATTTATCTATCTTAACAGATCCCGGAAGATTGGAAGACTTTTACACATCATTCAAGCGTTCCTTCAGATGATTCAACTCTTCATTGGTTATCTACTGATGTTAGCATTCATGACTTACAACGCTTGGATATGTGTAGCTGTACTCATTGGCGCTGGCCTGGGTTACTTAATCTTCGGTAGTGAAAAAGCAATGGTTGAAATGAGTGAAGACCATTGTAACATGTAACATTTGTGTGAACTCGGTTATAGATCGCACATGGAATTTTTGTTAAGCGGAGCTTATATTACTTATTTTTTTTGGCCATTTTGAGCCAACTTTGGTGCTCATTTGATATCTAGAAAAAAATCAGAGTATATCCTCCAAACCACCTACTACCTATACCTTAACTTAAGAGAGAAGGACTACCTGGGACAGAGAAAATTTATTTTCTTCGGTATGATTTTGAGCCTAGGGTAGTTCTTAGTGGTGATTATTTTTTTTGTGAATCTCTGCTGCTTGTAACAGTGATGCTTATAAAAAAGTTTGTATTCAATAAATTGAAGCAATGTTGATTTTTACGACAAATCGAATTTTGCAAACAAAGAATTTTTTTCTCTTTGTTTTTCTTCGTAAAAATCCAAATCGCTTATTGGATCGGATAGTGTGTCGTAAACACTTCTTGTAACTGGCCTGATTAACCCGAATCATTACCAGCTAAAACAATCATAAGATCTTTCAATTTTCATTTCTATCGCTTTAATAATAGACATAGCAAAAACTTGCTCCTCATTTCTGTCTTCGCCATATATTTTTCTTTAAAAAAAAATTGTGTCAGAAAGAACGTGTTTATATAAGCTCCTTTTATACGTTTTTTTAATACACTAAGCTCTAAACACACCGACGGCAGCTTACATAACATTTTGTTTTATGTTAATTTATGAGAAGGAATATAATATTTTTAACTATTGAATGAGGAAAATATATTTTTTCAAATTTAAACGTCTTTCATTGGGTTTTAACATTGTAAAATGAGTTTTTTACGCTTTTTAAAAATCTTATTTAAATATCATCGTTGTTTTCTCAGCCGCCAATTTGCAAAAAATTGCAAACTCTTTTGTGGCATCTGAAACAAGTTATTGTCCGCTTGTCTGTTCGTTTTCGAGTAGGTCGTCTCCCGCTTAAGTTGAATGCACTCACTTTAAGTATATGACTATAACATAAATAATTCGATATCTGAACTTGGACGTGGTTAGCCGAGCAACAGCCTAGTGGTAGAGTGATCACCTTTAGAGCTGGAAGTGAATCAAAAACAAAGGTTAGCACACGGCTTGAGAGTGGGATTGATGTGGACGGTGTTGTTAAGCTGAGCGGTTGAAGCAGACATAGGGCTTCCGTAGACAAAATGGGGGCTTTAAAGGAGAATTAACGTCAAAATTAACGTGCCTTTTTTTTTCGATAGTTCGATAGTATTGTGAAAGAAGAACTTGTGTTCAAAATTTCAGCTTCATTGCACCATGTTTCATCAAGTTATGACCAAATAAAGTTTTCTATCTTTTTGAAAGTGTGACGTCATGTATGTCCAAGGTTAAGTTCGCGTTTGTGATCTAACATTTATGATCACGCTAACAATAAATGAAATCGATTAACTTTTTCCTTTTCAATTGACTATTGAAATGTTTTTAAACATAAAAGAAAGAAAAAGAAGTTAATGCAGCTACGTCGTAGGGAATACGCGGATGAATAAAGTATAAAGAATAAAGTATTTTTCTATTTGTAATTTAAATTTTTTTTTCACTTTTTAATAAGCTTCCAATTTTAAAGTTAATAAGACAGAAATGACGGTTTGTAAGGCATATGGATGCTCATATCACAGTGGAAGAGTAAGTGAGAAAAACCCGAAACGTTCATTACATCGCTTTCCCAACCCAGAGAAAGAAAAAGATCGTGCTGAAAGATGGGTCCACAACACTGGAATAAAATTCAAGTTGACATCAACGAATTATAAAAAAACATATTTATGCGCTGAACATTTTCATCAAGATTGTTTTGAAGAGGATTTACAGGCAAAATATGTTGGTTATTCAACTAAAAAGACAACTCTAAAACCAGGAGCTATCCCCACATTATTTAATCACAAAACGTTCAACACGATAAATATGAATGGAGAAACAACTCAGAGCAAAAGAACTTCATCATTGAAAAGAAATATTCAGAAGGAACATGATGAGGTACGTGCGTTAAATCTTTTACTAAACACCTGTTTATATCATATTTCAAATATACGTGAGAACTTTTATTGACCTGGTTGTTACTTTATGCTTTGCCTCATTTTTCGTTGTTTTTATCATTTTTTTATTTGCTCTTTTTATTCGTTATTTTATTCCTTTGTTTATTTTAATACTCATTGATTTATCCATCCATTTGTTTATTTATCATTGTCGTTGGACTAATTGAATCCGACAGTTTTTTGTTTGTTTGTTTGTTTGTTTGTTTGACCACTTTCCTCCCTCCCTCCATCCCTTGCCAGTGTCAAAAGAAGTAAAACACAATCACGTGGCCAAACCATTAGTTTCCATTATTTTTCTTGTAAGGTCATTGCCAAGCTGCTTTGCCCCGATGCGTCATTACAACAATCTGTCGACGAACTTGATATCAGAACACATACAAACGATTTTGAAATATTGGTAAGATGTCCTTGAAATAACCAATCTGTCTAACGTCGTAAGGAATAATAGCAGGCGTACGTGTTTATTTCAGGATACCTGCGCTGCTAGAGATTCTGAAGGCATTAGTTGTGACGGAAATTCATCATTCAATCATTCAGTAAGTCCTTTAGGCTCTTTTGACCCTTTCCAAAGACACTTTTATTCTTATCTTGAACTTCATATTTGTATAGACATTATCGCATCGAACAGTGTCAATTGGAATTCAGACAGATATTAACATGGAGATACTTTCCCTCACTGGAGAAAATCGAAAAAATTCTTCTGTTGTTATGAATACCTCTTGCTCCACAATGATTGGAAATGATGACTCTGAGTACTTCAATGATAATGACTTTGAACCCAACGAAACACAATGCAGTAATTCCACAGTGGACACATCGTTCATTAGATTGGAAGCTGATGATGAGGTATCTGTGCTGAAGGATCGCAAGTTTGTTGTTTCAGAAAAACAATTGGATGAGCTGCTAAAGCGAATAACTTGCCCTGAGTGCTTTGAAGTTCCTGTGTCAACAAAAAAGATAGTAAGTGGAACTAGTGTGTCCGTGAGAACGATGTGTGCGCACGGTCACTTGGTTACGCACTGGTCCAGCCAACCATATGTGGGAAAAATACCAGCCTTTAATTTGTTGGTAGCATCAGCTATTGTTTTTTCAGGTTAGCAATATATTTTATCTATTATCTTCTCAAAGATATTTATTTCCCTACGTCAACTGTGATCATCTCAATCGGCACATAATAAATGTTGTTGAATTCCAAAAATTTACTACTTGTACGTTCTGTCCGTTGTAACAATGCAACATACTTCCCTTTACTTCATCTTTATTGTTAGGAAGCACATATGAAACAGTCAGGAAGCCTTTGGAATTTTCTGGCCTACAATTTATCAATTCAAATACTTTCTACAAAGTCCAGAGAACTCTTGCTTTACCTGCAATTAACAAAATATTTGAAAGAAGTATTGTTGCTGCTAGAGCCGAGGCTAACAATACCACCGCTATTTTGGGTGACGGTCGGTTCGATTCACCCGGAAAATCGGCAAAATATTGTTCCTATACGTTCCAAGCAGCATCTACGAACAAGATCATAGCGTCTTCAACTATACAGACAAAAGGAGGGAAGGGATCAGCCCCGCTTGAGTTAGAGGGGTTCAAAAACTGTTTGGAACAATTGGAAGAAAACTCATTCAATGTTGGTACCGTTGCAACAGACAGAAATAAGCAAATAAGCAAGTGGCTGAGGGAAAATCGACGGAAGATCATACATCGCTATGACCCGTGGCATTTTGCAAAGAACATCAAAGGAAAATTAAGGCCATTTGCCAAACGGAAGGGATGTAAGATTTTGGCTGACTGGGTCAAGCCTGTCGGCAATCACTTGTTTTGGTGCGCAGAAAACTGTGAGGGTGATCCAGAAATGTTAATCCAGATGTGGAAATCTGTGTTGCATCATGTAAGTAATCGCCATAGGTTCAAAATCTATCCTAAATATTCGAAATGCCGTCATAAACGGTACACAAGAGCTGAAACGTCGAGAAAAAAATGGATAAAAAAAGATTCTGCTGCTTATAATTATTTGGAAAAAGTTGTTATGGATAAACGCAACATAGCTGACATGCCAAATCTCGCAGAGCCTTATCACACTGGGAATTTAGAAGTCTTCCACTCAGTTGTTAACATGTACGCACCAAAAAGAAGTGCATTCGATTACCATGTCATGGACGCCCGAATCAAATTGGCAGCTATCGACTTCAATGCCAATGTCAACAGAGAGCAAGCCACAATTGTTAAATCGCGCAAAGGAAGTGGCAGCGTCGGTGAAAAGAAGTGGAAAATTCAGGTTGCTAAGCAATCTAAGGAATGGGTGGCAAAAGAGGTGAAAAAGCCGAAGTCATATGAGTTCGTCAGTGAGCTGTTGTCTGAGGTTGTGGACCAGAAGAGATCCGGTGTCAAAATAGATACACAATTTCATGCAATCGAAGGGATTTTGAGAAGTCCTCAAAATATCGCCGCCAGTCAAAGGCCTGACGTGAGGGAAGTTGTGGAGAAGCGGACTGTCCTAACACGATTCAAAAAGAAAGGAAGCTAATTGTACGATATGTTATTTTGAAAATTATAATGACTACATTATAACTGATAACTAGCATACAGTTCGAGTTGCAATTTCTGTTCACCTGTTACCGCAGTGTAAACTTTGTAAACTTTGTCTGGGTTAGTGAGGGTAAGGGACAGGCTTAGCCTTCATTATTCAAACACTTTTATAAGAGTTTCTACCAATAAGATTTGGTGATCAGAAATTGGTAAATAGACACACTCCTAGGCTAAAAGTCTAAATCTAAAAATTCCTTGAATCCAGCATATGAATTATCCCCAGACAAGAATTCGCCTCTTATTCTACTGATAACACATGCTGGGATGACGACACGATTTCCTCTCCCAAGCTTTTCAAAATGATGTACCCAGGCTGTATATTGAGAGTATGCCATGAATCGATAGTTTCTAAAAAAAAATACGTTAAATAAAGCTGGAGGATTTGACGGGCGTTTTTTTGTTTGTTTTTTGTGTTCGTCTTTTCATTAGCGCGACTATCTTATAAAAACCAGGTTATATTCTGTGTAAAGAAAAAATTTTCATTGCTTGTTCTATTTATTTAACAACAATGAAAAAAAGATTGTGCGCAATATAACAAACTCAGAAAAAAATATGCAAAAAAAAATATATACTAGAAATGTTTTCACCAATAAAATAAGATAATCTTACTTAGATGTGAAATTTTTGACGTCCTTGAAGTTTTTCTTGTATCTTTGAAATTGAATGTACGCAGTTTCCAGAACAGTTTTATTGAGACAGATAATATCGAAATCTTTGTGCTCAGTTATACAACACGTGTTTTGTAGCTTATCATCCAACAAATCAGGAAAATCCTTCTTACAACATTTTGATTCTGTTAACGTTGGCATTAGAGTACAATGATGACAATAACACCAGTGCAAGTTTTCCAACCGACTTGAATTCAAATTGTTGTCGTCATCATCTTCGCTACTACTCACTGTGTTATCACCGGGCATGGTGGGCTCTTCGTTTGGAATACCTAAAGCCTTCATTTCTGCTTCAGTATATTCCGGCTCGTTCATGTATAGGCCATCCTGTTCAGTGGAAACTGAATCAGAACTACTTTCAAAGCTTTCGCTCAGTTCGTAGACACTGGATGAACCTTCAACGCTGCTTATGCTATCTTCGTCCATATATATTATAAAACAGATGGACATACGTGACGTCACAACTCTAATAACGGTTAGTTGTGGAGCATGACTTAAAATGCTTATTTAAAGCGAAATAAAAATTTTTAACAAATTTGGATAAAGCCATTTAATTTGTAAAAAGATAAAGTTTTATTTTAGCCAAAGTTGTTTTTTGACGTTAATTCTCCTTTAAATGCTATAAGGCCTCCTACACTAGTACCTTCATTGATAACAGTTCAACCAGAACTGAAGAGGTTACAAGTCAAATTCATTAAACGGGACAATATTATAACCTCTCAAACGACTGATCGTTAAAATCACTGATTGATAGTTATATCCAGCAACCATGAATAAGAAATTGCACCGCAAACATATACGAGACCAGCCTTCTTTTAAGCTTGCTTTCCACGATCGTTTTAACGCTTAATACACAATAAATTTTGACAATCTTATGATTATTAAACATGATGTCACATTATAAGAAAATTGACAAAAATCTCTTTTAAAAGTTTTAAACATTAAGAGAGGAACAGTGAAAACGAAATACGAAAGTGATACAACAGCAATATCCTTGTGAGATTTTTCTTTCAATAAGGCGTTGACATTTCGCTTTTAATAATCATAAATCATAATTATAAAGGCCATTAAATTGTTTTGTTTTTCCATCGGAACAAAAAACAACCTGAACATTTAGTAGAGCTACAGAGGAAGAAGGGACAAGAAAAATGGTTAGTAGCTGGCCTAAATATATCTACCTCATCCAAGGGATTACAGTCATTACCATCAACTCTACATTGTTCGTGTTGATATTACATGGAGTAAAAAGCGTGGAATTGAACAAGAATAACGCAATCATGCTCAACCTACTGTTTTCTCATATTTTGACGGACGGATGCAATGCAATCTGGCTCGATTTTAACAAAAACAGTCATCACGATCAACATTCCAGTCATAGCCAAGAAAATGACCATCCCAAACTATCGCTAGTGCACGTGTTCAGTGGTTGCATCATTATTCGCAGTTTTGCGTACCTCCTTTTGAGTATCGACCGTTTAATCGCCATCCGGTGGCCGTTCACTTACGAACGTATCACCGTCCGTCACGTCCTTCTCACTATGGCCGTAAACTGTTTTTTTACGACAGTGTATATTGTTGCTACAGTCTATATCGACGCCGATTCCAATATTTGCGATTCATTCACGACGGTGTTGATCATCATTGTTGCGATTACGCTGACCGTTTGCAATGCCATCATTTATCGGGTTGTCAGCAATCACGTATTCAATATAAAGCGCACGCGTGTATATCCCAACATATCGGGTGATGTAGGGATTACAAAAGGCCTTACGAAGAAGAGCATCCAAGCAGCGTATATTTGCACTGCCATCGTGCTTTCGTACGTCGTGTTTTGGATACCACACGTCGTTCACGATATCATGCGGTTAGCCGGCTACATTCGGACGGGAAGTTTTTTCCCCAAATTCACCGTTTTTATATCCGGCTTAAGCGGTATCGCCGATCCCATCATCTGGATAATGGTGAATCGAAATGTGAAAAGAAAATTGAAACGATTGTTCAAGGGAAGAGTAAAAATCGTTGAGGTAACACAAAAAAACAAAGACTTCTTGCAGCCAAGAGTAAAAAAATAATAAAAAGGGATGGGATGGAAGTTTGTGCTTTTGCTCTGAATGCAAAAAAGAAAGAAAGGCGTAGATTTTGTTTTTTGTTATTTATTGATATTAGGTTATATTATGTTACATAATAATGTTGTAAATATTGTAATGTTGTAAACCCGAAGTGAACTCAAACCGTTTTGAGCTTTCAAACCGCTTTGAAAAATTGAGCTGTTTACATGAAAAAATTCACTTCAGGCAGCGCGAAGTGAAGTCCAACTGAGTGCGTACAGATCTTTTTGGTGAATCAGGGGATTATTTCTAATAAAACTTGAACAAAATGGCGGAAAATCTCACAAACTAGCCAAAATTTATTATTTATTTTGTTAGTGCTGACCGCATAGCACAAAACTTTACGCGTTTACATACAAAATGTTTTATGTAGGTGGTGAGTGAAAATATGTAAACAAAACTGTTTGAACTCGGGATAAATTATCAGTTAACAATGGCAACTGTGGCAGACGAAGCTTTATTTTTATATTATTAATTAATTCGCATATTTAAGAAACAATAGACTGAATCTCATTGGATCTTTTTTTGGGATTCAAATTCAACTGTTATCAACTGTCACTGTGGGTTGAACCTGGCTCTCTCTTTCCCTCAAATCATATTAGCTAATAAAAAGAGGGAAGGGAAAGAGTTAGAATAGGTTTCCTAGCTAACTCTGAGTATACTCTCGTCTAAAATTACGATTTTCGAGCTGAAGAGACTAATGGAAAACGGCCTTAAATATGAAAGAGGCACAAAAACACACATCGTTTGTTTTTTAATTTTTCTTAAAAAAATCATTAATAATGGACTGTTACAATTTTCAGACTTTTCAGACGTTTTAAACATTCGAATTGGAAAGATTGATCGATTAGACGTTTGATTTCTGAAAAACGGTCGAAATGCCTGGTTTCAAAGAACTGATTTCTGGAAAAAATTTGAGATAGCAGAAGTGTTCTAGGGACCGAAAAAATGAGTTGACGGGCAAATTTCAAGGCGCTGGACTGTAAATGCTGAAGGAACCAACGCGTTTGTTCGGGATTCTACTGTATATACAACACTCTCCACAAGTAATACCGAAAAAAACTATCAATTACTTTTTGTCGAAATAATTGGAACATCTAATCACACAATGACATCCAACATTTAGAAATACATTGGCATCTCTATAAAGCGGACACCATTAGTGCATCAAAAAAGATGTCCGTTTTAAAGAGGTGTCCGCTTTATAGAAACTTTACCTATGTGAATTTGACTGTAAATCCACCCATCTGTACATGAAGTATGTGTCCGTTATACGGAGATGTCTGCTTCATATGGTGTCAAATTCTCATATATAAAGTCTCTATAAATCGGATACCTTTTTTATGCAGCAATGGTGTCCGCTTTATAGAGATTCCACTATATTCGCTAAATACTTTCTCTGCACTTCCAAAGTATAAAAGAACTACAAAGGAGTGGAGAACATGGTTAGATTCTATATTTCCTCAACAGACCGCACACGCATGCACGCACACACACGAGATCTGATAGTCAGCAACAATAGGGAGCATTATTATGCAAATACGACCACAACGAGGAGGACGACATGAGTCAACTAATTGGTTTGTTTCCATGTGGCCTTCGTAAAGAATGATATCTATTTCTGGCAACTTTTGTTGGTTAGTTACGTCATTAGCAGTTGGACGTCCTTCTACGTATGTATAACACGAAAATATGTTTTTAAGTCGCCATGACAACATGAGAGCAAAGCATATTGACTTTTGACTTGATGACCATAGGTATTCCTATTTTTGACATTAACTTTCATCTTTCATTGTTTTCTGAATATTCGTGGATGACTTTCATGTTGCCGTCTTCCCTGTTGTCACAGTCACGTGTAAGTTCCTTAATAATGTATATATATAATAAATAGGAAAAAAAAATGATAAACTCTAAAAACTCTTATCTTTAATATAGTACAAAAAACATTCTTCATAAATAAATTGCTTTTTTTTTAACTCAAGAAATATCCTTGGGAAAAAACTCTTTTGGACAATCCGATATTTGATTTAAATAGGGAAATACATTGGCAATAATATAATAATACATTCTTAACATTAAACACTGATTCAAACCTGCCTTTTTTATCGCCTCGTTACGTCACCGTGGCGCCGCATCCTGCTCGCGAATAGTTCATACTAGCCACTTGTTGCCAACGGTCTTCTTCTACACCGTACATCTCCACCCTATTCAAACGTGTCATGCCGTCAAAACCACCCACAACAAAGATTTTATTCCGTAAAATACCCACACCTGCCCAAGCCCGTACCGAAAGCATAGAGGATATAGTCACCCACTGCATATTGGCTGGATTGTACCGTTCACATAGATCAAAATAAAGATCATTGCTGCGATTCCGTCCTCCGATTGCGTAAATGTAATTATCAAGCGACACTAAGCTCAAGCCAGAACGAGCTTTTTCCAGTTCAGAAACAAAGGTCCACTCATCTTTCACAGGGCAATAGCATTCTACAGAGGCACGGTCACAATGTACACTTCTGTCATAGCCTCCAGCAATGTAGATTTTTCCTATGAAAACCAAAGTAAGCACCTCAAGAGAATAAAATTTAGCGATATATCTGGCGGACCTGGTAAAATATGTTTCATGCTTTGTTCTAATGATCAAATTCATAAACGTCCACACTGATGGAGTCTTCTCTGTGCATTCTAAATATCTTTTAAAAAGATATATTTTTCTCTAACATTATTTAACTTGGTAGAAGTAAATTTTGAAAAACTTAAAACAATAAAAACAATATATTCGCAACCCATCAAAATAAATTCCCTCATAAACTTAATTCCCCCACATTACGCTAGTTTTTCATTCAGCCCAAAATTTCTCTCTTACGAATACCTTTTAATTCCTTCTCAATGGAATCTGCAAAGACCTATCATTCTACACAGAAACCTTTCTAAAGATCTTCAAGAACCACTTGAAGTTTAAAGCCGTTTACTGTACCTATGAAACCTAAAAATTGCAACTCATTTAACTCATAGTAATTCATATTTAAGTCAAGTGGGCATAGCAACTGAAATCTGCAGATTCTCTTATCTGATGTTATCATGATGTTTTCTTGTTTATAAAGAATGACACCCCTTAAACAGCATAAAGAATTTTATCATGAATAAATAATAGCTAACTCATTCCATGTGTAAATAACTTCAAATTAAAAAAACAGTTAATCCCTAGACTGAGAAAAGATGGGTTTACCAATGTTTGGGAACTAAACATTTAACAGATCTGTGTTATGTTTTGAAAATAACCAAAACAACATTTTCATGATTCTAATTATTAATAATTCATTATATCACTTTCTCAATCTCCTAATCAAAGGATGGAGAAAGATCTCGTGGAAAGCTTCTCCTGAAACATTTGCTAAATACAAAAAAATAGATACATACATGGACATAAGATAATTTAAAGATATTAATTTTCGTGAAGAAAGCAAAATTCTTTGGTCAGCCGTTCCCTGAAGTTTATCTTCAGGAAATTTCTATAAAAACTTATTCTTCACCAAAGTTAATCTCCTAAATCTATATATACAATTGTACATACCATCATGCTCTGTAACACCTGCACCAGCTCTTCTTTTCTTCATTGAGCTCTTTATCACCCAGCAATTCCTCTTCGAAGAATATCTTTCAACAATGTTGTAACTGGATGTTTTATCTTCTCCACCTATTGCATATAGCTTTCCATTGCAGACTACAACAGAGACAAATGACCTAGCAGCATTCAAATCAGCAACAGGAAACCAATGGTTCAATCTAGGATCATGACATTCTACACATGGTAAATAGAGTGTATCGTTATGTGGTTCATTTATTGCCCTTTCTCCACCAATTGCATATAAACAGCCATCCAATGAAGCAGCAGCGACAGCAGTCCGCGCAATGTTTATGCTCTTTTCAATTTGCCAGCAGTCTTGGTAGATATCATAACGCTCTACAGTATCTAGCTGACAATATAAACTGTTGCGTCCACCTATGGCATATATAGACTGGGGCATTGGTCTAGGAGTGAATAAATAAGGTGGCAACTTCTCTGGTTGTTCATTTCTTACGCGAGCCAATATCAATTGGCACTGTGTATCTGACTTTATAAATGGTGCAGAAAAAACTTTATATTGAAGAAATTGGTTAGGCAAAAGAGGAAAACGGATGCACTTTAAAATATCAGGCACAAACTTTATTCTTCCATGGATGTCATGATAAAGCCAATTTTCAAGTGCACAAAAGACATCCTCTTCACTTTGAACTTGAATTTTATCACTATCCAGTAGTTCCTTCAAAGTTTTACCATTTAACTGTAAGAATTCGTCACTTTTTATAACATCAAGGAAATTTTGATGAATAAAGTTTGTTGCAAATACTTCCAGATCATGACAATAATAGGTACCAGCATAATCTCTTATCCCAATACAATTTGAAGAATCAACCTGTTTGCAAAGGAATTTAGAACAGGCAGATTTCAAACTGTCAATATTTAGTAAGGATGCACCAGCTAAAATCTGCTGTACATTGTCAATTGTTATCTCAATGACGCCAGTGTAAGAAAATTCTATAAGAATTTCCATAGTAATCTCATCAATGCCATGAATTGTAATCGTTTTCTGAAGCGATTCAAGCATCCCGTTAGTAAACATAGCCCTAAGATATGGACTAACACCAGCAAGAATAATTCTGTGAACTGGGAATTCAGTCTTGTTAACTTCTAGAATAACGTCACATAACTTTCCATCCTTTCTGAGGTCATTCATAATGTTAAAAGCTTCGGAAAACTGATTATATTGAAAGATCCTACGTTGAATTCCCATGTTAAACGGTAAAATTTCTATATAATCTAAGCAACAAAAATAAGTTACGAAATTATTATTTAGAATGAAATAGCTTCACTCACATTTTAGTTTACTAACTTATACCCACATGACGAAAACAATACGGCCGCAACATTGTAAGGAATTCAGTGTCACACTCACCGCGATAAAACCGTATAATAATGTTCCAATAAACTACCAGACGAAACACCCACTACGTTTGTTTTGATGCTTTTACAACTATTATTTTACGGACCAAAAGCAAGTCGTATTTTAATTCAATTTTTTGTTTTATATATTTTATAATTGCTACTTTATGCATTCTAAAATTCTTCTCCATAAGTCAATTAATGTTATAATTGTTTTAGATGATCTCATTGGATAAGTTTAAGAAAAAATGTATCAAAACAGAATCATCTATGGCCAACGATGTATATTAGTAACACGCATGCGTGCAGAGTGTAAACAAACATGGTGTACTTGTTTCAGTGTTTTGAAAATCTGAAGTTGTTGTTTTTTTCATCTGTTGCAAATACTTCTTCTTTTTTTTGATTTATCAATACATACCCGTCAGAGTTATTGACACTCAAAATTTAAATTCTTCTGAACACCTTTTAGAGGGTACATTTGTTTGCTAACACCTCCTTTATTGTACGCGTGTCGCGCGATATATGATGATATGATGGATATGTGGCTCTTCTGTCTCTGTGTTGCTCCCACTCTCCTTCTCTCTCCACCCCCATCCATTCCATATCACCCTGCTGCTCTTCCCCAGAAATATATTTGTTTGGTTTTTGATGTCAGTAAAATGTGAATCTCATCTAATGTTTATCACCTGAGACAAAACGAGGAAAAAATATTTACAAAAAAAACTACTTGCGGTTGCAGCATTATTTTTGCATTTGTGTCATCATAACATAAACTGAGGACAGTGGTGGCAAATGATGTATACTAGCAAGTAACCAAACAAAAGTTTAATTCAGCACCCCTTTCCCTTTTTTAAACTTACGATGGGGAGAGGGGGTCATCCCCCATCATACTCATCATTGCCACGTTTAAACGTCAATTAGATGTTAAATACACTATTTTGGAGATAATGCAGCCATTATGGATTCTATTGTGATTACGGTACGCCGATAGGGCAAGTTGTAATCCCGACAGTATAGGAAAAATTGATTAAAAAGTTCCGTTTTTCTTCCAAAAAGTCCCACAGAAAGTTCTCCTAAACAGTCCAGAATAAAAACAGGTGCACGACAAGAAGAAGAAAATTAAAAGACATTTTCGCACGACAGGTCTTACTTCTATGTAAAGTAGCGAAAAAAACTATAATACAATGGCTGCATTATCTCCAAAATCATATGTTTTTTATCCCCACACCAACCTTCCTGCCCCAGCTTAATGCCTAGTTGTGGCAACAACAATTTAGTTGGGAGGGACGAGACTTTTGAATCACATAGCGTGCTTCTTTTGACTTTGCTGTTCAGTTAGGACCAATCAACCAAAAATATATAAAGAAATGACAGTGATTTTTAATTAAAGTTTGATCTGTTGATTACTATTGTTTTACTCTCCTATTTAGAAGTTGAGGATTGAATAGTAGTGATTCAACATGGCAACCACATAGAAATGTAGTGCTAGGGAAAATTCGCAATAATAGATGTTTTTTATTTTTGGAGTGAATAAACTTTATGTGAAAACACAATAGGTTTAATCCGTGGGTCTAACAAAATCTTTTTTAAGTTACTGCTGTTTCTTTATCAGAATTTCTGGATATCGAAGTAAGTTCAAATTTACGGTACATAATGGTAGACCAAGCTTGCAGTGAATGCTCATGTTTGCAGTTGAGTCATTGAGAGGTTTTGTCGGACTCTTCATCTTAAATGTACGAGGTAAGGATGTCACAGGTGATTTGAGTTTACATGTTTGAGTTCAAAATGGAGCTCCATGTCTAGGTTTCACAAATATCGTAAAAAATGCCGCTAGGAGAAGTATTATTATTTCTAATCTGGAAATTCTTACTGTCTCTAGAAAATATTGCCGTTTAAGAACGATGTACCACTCTGTATCGCTTGCGTCAAACGGGCGACTTTGATCAATTTTCGCACTCACAATTCTTGTCGGTGTTTTCACAAACTGTTTTTGTTATGGCTTTTTGTGTCTATTACAAAACCGAGATTTGTTTCAATGCAGTGCTGTTTGATCAAAGTTGCCCCAATGTGGCAACTTTTTTCAAGAAGGTCTCTCACTGGCACTTTCTCGACTTTGATCAAAAATAGAAATTTTGGTTTACGAAGATGGGAACAATGCAAAAAAGACTACTTTTCATGTATGTTAAGCAAATTTCCTTTGGCCTTAAAATCAAATATACTAGTGTAGCGTGTAAAAACATTTTACATTTTTCCATAAATTGATTTTTACACGCAATACTGCCATGATAAGTCTGTGTATATAGAAAAAATTGTTGTGTTTCTCCATGTTGGAATTATATCATATTTAACACAAATATTTTGGATCGATCATTCAAAGAATGCTATTATCCCTATTTTTCAGTGCTATTATTTGGGCTATTTAGAGATTTCTAAAGTTGTACAGTTGAACTAAAAGATTTAGAAAAGAGACAATACAACGTGTACTCCTACTTAACTAATGGATACTCGTACCTAACCACGATAAAACGTCTGATATATATGAAAACACCTTCAAATTTCCCTATTAACTAAAGCTAACAAAAACAATACCTCCTCAGACGTTTTTATCTTTCAATTCTTTATTCTTCTATGAATTGTAGAAATGTTAAAACCCAAAAATCTCTTCTTGCATTACAATCATTTATACTACTCAATTTTCTAATCTAAAACAAAAAGATATCAACCAAATACTATCAAAACAATATGATAATGATCCTGCTACCTTTGTTTACCTTAATAATAACAATCCACACACTACAATGAAATACCAAATAAACTGCTAGCTACATATTTCGGCATAGTAGTCAAAACTAACTGATATGAAAAAGATACGTTCAAACACATTAAAAAAATAGACATCGGTAGAAAATGATAAACTGATAACACATAATAACAGGTCTACATCGTCTATCTCGTCAGATAGAATAGTTACTGATACTGATCAATGTTGTTATTCTTTATTACTGAACTTTAAGCGTTAAATAAAAAAATTAAAAACAAAAACAAAAAATTTAACACGCAGCGTCTTCATTTTTCTTTAATGAAATGAACGTTGAGAAAATTTGATGAACTTTCGAACACAAAAAACATTGCATTGCCTTCTCCTCTGGGTGGCTTTATGATGTCTTCCTTAAGGTACAACACTCCATGAAGTAATAAAACTCTGTAAGATGGAGCTAGAGATTCTCCTAATGGGAGATTCTCCCTATACTAATACGGAAAAACAAACATCCATTGACGAACTTCCCGAGAAATTTTACCTAACGTTCTTTCTTTAACAGTTAGGTAAGAAAAAAGCAAGTTTGCGTATTAGTATAAGAAGATATCAGGCATTTTTTCTTTTTTAAGCAATTATTTGTTTTGTTGTTTTTTTTCTCTGTCTTTTCTTTTTCTAGAGTTTTTATTGGGGTATTTTCCAAAAATGTGTTTTTCTTTTATATCTGTTACTTGTAATTGCATCACTGATGGTGAATACATAATTTACTACTACTACTGCATTTCGATATTAGTTGTCTAAATGGATTTAATGTTTATGTGCGATGTTGTCTTGTAGAATATCTGCTTATTATATATGGTTATTATTTTCTACCCATAGATATTATAAAATGACACAAGAAACTCTTGACGAAGAATCACTTCAGCAGCTCTATACATGGATTGATGATATCCCTTTATCTCGTCCTAAAAGAAATATTACCCGAGATTTCAGTGATGGAGGTGAATTGAACTTCCCAATGGGCAAGATCTTCAAAAAGTTTATGAGGAGGAGTGTTTTTTTATTGAAACAGCAGGTGATATTGTTTGACATTTCTATAGGAAACACTCCTCCTCATAACCTGAAAGCGGTTTGCATGTATTTACGAAGTATATAAAGAAAATTTTAAGATATGCAAATAAATATTTAGATTTAGTGAATTAAAATGACTTTTTTGAGATTTTGATTGAAGCTCAGAAGGTTTATACACATTCGAAACATTAGGAAGAAACATTAGGAAAAAACAAGGTTTATGTGAAGTCTTAAAAGTAGATGCTGTGCCAGAGGAACAGGCTTTTGGGATGGGAAGAAGGATGTGTGGTAAATGTTCAGTTATTTATAGACTCAAAATCTATTGCATCTTTGCTTCTCAAATTAATTGTGAATGCATATAACGTTCTACTTTTTCACTATACTAGTCTACTGTTTTCATCCACGTCAAATTGCTATTTTTATCTAATTTTTAATCATCTTATCTAGTATTTTATTTTTATAATTTTTTGCAGGTCCTACACTGATAACAGAAATTTGTATTTTCTGACGTAGTCAACTTCCTAAAATATGTAATAATAATAATAATAATAATAATAATAACAATAATAATAATAATAAAAAAAAATATAAATACTTAAAAAGTCATCAAAAGATATGGAAATAAAGAAAAAGATATAAAGAAACATCACCGTTTAGTTAAATTAGTCAACTCTCACGTGCTCAAAATTCTGAAACATCTGTTTATCTGGAACGAAAATACTTTGGTACCTTGAGCATTACATTGATATGAAATAGCTCTCGGTATAAAGAGTTAGATTTTCTATTAAATGTTTTCTTACTTTATTTTCATTACGGAAAGGATTATTAGATACATTATGTTCAAAACTTACTTAAAATAGGTTAGTTTTCAGAATAGTTTAATGTGTCTCTTACCTAAATATAAAAAAAATCAATTTCCATTATAAAAAAGGTTTTTCCTTTGAGCATATTTTGTCAAATAGTTTACCTTCTAACAGGACCTTAACATCCATTAACTTTGGACCTTTTTAATACTGACACACTGTGTTTAATTCCTATCGAACTGTGCTTTAACAAACATCATACCAACGTTTTAGTTGTTTATGGTTATATATAATATATATTTTGGAAGATTGAATTTCTAACTTTCTATTCCGTAGTACTTATTGCTGAGATCATACATTACTTCATCCCAAAAATGGTCGATCTTCATAATTACTCTAGCGCCAATTCTACCACCACAAAGATGGATAATTGGAATCTTCTCTCCAGTAAGTCACAATTTTTTGACCACTACTCAGTGGAGAAATGTAACACTTGCCTGTATTTCCAAAGCAACCAATATCAGTGTATAATTTGTCTCTTTTCATCATTATATATATATATATATATATATATATATGTAAATAAAATTCAGATAACTGTCCTGCTGCTTTTACTTACTTACAAAGTTTTTGTTTGTCTAATTTTTACCCCCTGGAGACTTTTCCTTTTTCTGCAGCATTACTATTATTTATATTGATTTCTCTCTCTATGAAATTTCAGGAAAATGCTTCAACAAGTTATCCTATGGCATTGATGAAAATCACGTGAAAGGTGCTGTGTCATGTAAACCAGGTGTTATTGAAGTTGTATTGAAAGATCTACAGCATCATGTGAGAAATAACTTATGTCATCTTTTGTTGATGTTTTTGTTTTGGTTGGTCATTAGTAGATATATTGTGTAGCTTGTAAAAAAATGTTTTACGTGTTTTTCTGAAGAAAAGATTTTACATTTTTCCAGGAGAATTAACATCAAGAGAAACACTTTTCACAAACTTCCCTACATTTCTGTCTTCAAGTTTTATTCTACTATAAATGCACAACAGATCTAAAGGTATGTTGAAATTTGTGGAGCTATTAAAAGCATAAAAAAATGTGCAAAAAGTGCAGAGACTGAAAGCAGAAATTACGAAAATGGAGGACATTATTTTCCATAATTTCCATAATTTTCAACATACCTGTGGATCTGCCACTGGAATGATTTACAACCAGACTAAAGAAATACATTTTCGTTGGTTTTTGTTTTAGATAGAGGAGTATTTGGCTCGGAGAAAGGCTGCATCCATGCTGGAAAACAACCAGATTCATGACGAATTAACTTCAGATAGCGGCTCTGATTATGTTGGTAAAAAAATATATATTGTCATCTTTCCATATCCTTATTTGTTTAACATTTATGCTTCGTCTTGAAATGGATACAAAAAGTGTCGATACCTGACAACCTTTATTAACTGATCAGCTTGGTTGTTTTTACAGATAGTCTTAACGCTAAAGGTACAATATTCTGAAGCATTAAGGCAATCTCGTGTTATAAAAATTTGTTCCTTGGATCACTGAAAATTTACGATGATCACCGATAAAGATATGGAATTTGTTATCGTTGCAACCTATTAAACCAGAACTCATCTTTTCATCGATTTTTACGATCTTTTGACAGTTTTCTAAACTCAATATTAATATTTGCATAGGATACGATGCTCCTTTCAATAATTACAGTCTCATACCATACAGTCAAGTGCAACAACTTTCTCCTGAAATGAATTTGCAATATCAATATCATAGTGAGGTAAATGCTTTCATTATAAAGTTGTTATTGGAACTGATTTTTACTGTTGTTTATACCAAGACTTGTGTGTACATACAAAGTGACTAACTGTAATGCAATTTGATTTCCGATGCTCCCTTTCCTACACTGCGCTGTAAATATTCGACGAAATAAATAACAAAGCGGAACAATTCTCCAATCCAATTCGTTTGATAATGTCCATAGCGGACACCTTGTTATAGCAGAAGAGAAACTTTTTCCAGGCAGGAATGGATGCTGCCTTTTCTTCTTGAAGTCCAAAACCTCTCCTTTTGTTGGTCCAAAATGATATTCGCTATAGGGACGCTATAGTTGCATTGTATAATCTTTAAAAGAATATAAGAATGACATGATATTTCGATTCCAAAATATCTATTGGCTCGAAATGGAAGAAGCTTACAGTAGTGTATTATGTACATGTGTATTATGTACACGTGGTTGTATAAAAAACTAGTTTAAAAAACATTTCATACGATGAAATAAATGGCTGTAGGAAACTGCTGAGTTGAGGGAATTAGCTCTAAAGTGGAGATAAATGTAACTGGAATGCGATTATTAATAGTCATCAGAAGACATGACATTAATAATACATC
The DNA here is from genome assembly GCA_039566895.2 of Turritopsis rubra. Taxonomy (NCBI): domain Eukaryota; kingdom Metazoa; phylum Cnidaria; class Hydrozoa; order Anthoathecata; family Oceaniidae; genus Turritopsis; species Turritopsis rubra. The sequence continues at coordinate 6,612,580 of CM077617.1, read as the reverse complement.
AACCTACTAAGAGTGAAAGCCATTTATAATTATATATTCAGGCAAGCATTTCTACAGAGATGTTTTACCTGTTCGTGTTTTATTTCAGCCACATGCCATTCAAGACATCAAAGCGAACACTGTACAACCCAATCAAGGATTAGCCACAAATCAGGAACCCAAACCTAGAAAGCCTGTGACTCAAGGGACGAAGATTAAATCAAAGGGGTAAAATTTCTGGGTTTTTTTCTGTATAATGATTCTTTCGTTTGATTAATCACGCGGTTGTGCAACAATGTTGTCACACATACCATATGTTTAAATGTTACGCTACATAGCCGTGTAACAGTTTTATATGACCATACAACATCACGCAACAAGTGTTTTCTATAGGTATGACAAGAATATCGCCTGTTGTTTAAATAAAATACACTCCTCCACGGAGACTTTTTGAAGATTTTGATCGATGGGACGTTGGACGTTGTTGTTGGATTGAAAGTTGCAAAACACCACGATTTGACTTGAAAATGATTTTGTTTTTTTTAATTTTTTTCCAGCCCGCCAAAAAATCCAGGTACAAACAATAACATCGATGGGATGAGCTTGATGATAGTGTTAGAAGAAAAAGAACAGGCGTTGCTGGCGTCCCAAGAAACTGTCCAGGTTTGGTGTTAAAACTTTCCTTTTCATGACTGCATTTCAGCTTACACACGTGTTTATTCACGGGGTAACAAAGTTGCAATCCGTTTCTAATATCGACGTGATAAATTATAGCCACGGGTGCAAACCTGCGTTTCGATGTTTTACACGCGCTTTTCAATGAGACTTCTTTAAGAAGGGAAATCATGATAGGTCAAACTGTATTCTTTATCATGGATGTGTATAGCGGCATAGGACACTTACTGGACTTATTATAGACTTATATAACATATTAATAGATGGATCCACTGTTAACATTTGTAATTAGACTTCTATTACACCTTCTTCAATTTGGCGTTTTCTCGAGGTAGAGCGTTTATTCGAAGCAATAAAGCGGACACCATTGCTACATAAAAAAGGTGTCTGCTTTATAGAGACTTAACGTACGAAAATGTGTCTGTAAATCCATACTTCCGTATATGGAGGAGTATGTGTCAGTTATATGGAGATGTCCGCTTTATAGGATGTTCCACCGTACATTCAATTTTCATGAAGCCTTTACTTTTTGAAACCTGAAAATGTTCTTAACATGTAGGACATGTAAGTGAAACTAAACAAAACTGTCCGTCTACAGGTGTTGATGGCTTTGATGCGATGACAAGAATGAGTTTGATGGTTTTCAATAAAGCTCTAAGGATTTTTCATTGGAAGATTTCTTGTACTTTCTGAACGTTCCAGCAAACCTTTCTTAAAGCCTTGAATGTTCTTATCATTTTTCTTATATTCTTATATCCTTTATCCTTTATTCTTATAAAAAAGTATTGATCCATACGACCCACAATAAAATGTGTTTGTTTGTTTGTTTGTTTGTTTGTTTGTTTGTTTGTTTGTTTGTTTGTTTGTTTGTTTTTTACGTGTCCTCTCAATGTAAGTGTCAATTTCCTGCAAATACTGGCTGACTGTTCTGCTTAACGTTCTATCTATGATAAAATTCTGTTTTGCTTTTCAGATTCTACAAGCGAAAATCCGTCGTCTGGAACATCTCCTTCACCTGAAAGATTTACGTATTGCCGAAATGCGAGGCGTTCACCCTCAACCACCGCCATTGCCTTATGGCGCACAGATACCTCGACAACATGCGCCCCAACCTTCTTTACATCATAATTCTCCACAGAAACAAATGTTCAACAACATTCATCATAACAATCCCAAAGCCTTACCTTTTCCACCCTCACATACTGGTTTTCCGCCACACCCGCCCTTACCTCAGATATTCCGACACGTGGACGATCAGGGCAAGAATCAGATTTGAAAATATGTGCCCGTTCACACGACCAGCACTTGGCGTAGAATATTAATGCAGTTTCGAGATCAATAGTCAATTACAGCAGCAGCACTTGAAGAGGGTTTTTTTTTCACCATAGAAGAACATTTTTATATAATACATCTTCCTCCAAGTATGGATAGTAACAACAACAGGCCTGGTAACAAAATTACAATGACATTCCTTTTGATCATCAACATCATACATTCGTCCTCTGCATTAACAACAAGAGGTTTTATTGCCTTTCTCTTTATCGTCATGGTAACAACCAAGCAGAAGAGATTAAAAACCAAAACATTCCCTACACACACACACGCATAAACACGACATACATGTGCACTGAAGATCAATCAGATTTATATTTTAAGGGATGAACCAAACTATGAGAACTTGTCTTGTTCGTTGGAACGATCATTGTTAATATTGTAGAAATAACGAAGTATAATATATTATGATTTCATATTCGTTCTCGGGTTTTTTGTTTGTTTGTTTGTTTGTTTGTTTCTTTTCTTTTCTTCTGGATAGTTTCTCAAACAAAACAGGCGGTTCCTTAAATTACTTCACAACAGTTTTCAGTTTTTAGCAACTACGACGACAACGAGAACGGCAACGTGAATGAAATAAAAAAAAAGAAGAAGCAGCTCGCCTTTAGAACTGGAAGAAACCAATGCAGTAATGCTTCGTTTAGTTTTGTAGGGGTTACAGGTTGAAAAAGACATGGCCTTTTAAAGTGCATCTTCTTTTTTAGTTTTACAAACAAAATTCCACTGTTTAAACCATTTCTTGCAACATTGCAGGAATCATTCAATTCAATTGGTATATTGCACCCTTAATTTAAGTGAGAAAAAAAGATTATGCCTACTTAAGTTACCATCGAAGTTCAATTCTTCCATGAATTCATAAAATGGTTTCCCAATTGCTTGTACCATGATGTTAACCATGATTAGCGCATTCCTCTTCATCGTCATTTTTATTGATATTTTTTTTTAGTGGATCATCAAAAACACATCATCATCAAAAACAAACAAAATAATGCTCTCAGAATGTAAAATAGCACCAAATCAATAAATATCATATGGCCAGACTTTTCCATCATAGAACCTAGATGAACACCATATGGCTTTAAATCAAACTGGATACTCCCTTCAAACGATATACTTAAAGCAAATAAGGAGAATTCGTAAGACCCCTAAATTGCACCTAATACAGCAAAACACTAACTTTGGAAAGAAATCAAAGATCGCACACTACTCATCCCCCAAACAAAAACAAACAACAACAAAAACAAACAACAACAAAAACAACAAACAGCAATAAATTAAAAGAAATAGACAGATAACACAAAAATTACTTTCCACTAAAGATCCATCATAAAACAGACGTGGTAATATCCGTTAAATATCATCATAAAAAGTGAATTGTAAAGAACTTATAACAGTAGTGTCCCTCCCACTGTCTCCTTCCCAAAACAAAAAATATCACCAATATATTTAAAAAATAATAGCTATAAAAATAACGCTTAAACAACCAAAATATAAGATAACTATTCCGTTTTACAAGTCATCGCGTGGTTTCAGTTTTATAGTTTTATGTCATATTTCATAAAACGGAATATTGTTGCAACGAATTAACTTCATAGATCAACAACTTGGGATGTGTTGTGTGGTCAGTCAGTTATAATTCTCTTAGTTGAAGGTTGGTGGCTTACAAGAGCTTATAATTGTCACGTATTGTTGAGATGACATTATTCACGGATCAAGATGGTCAGGAAAAGCAAGCAAGGCAAACACTCGCAATGACAATAACCAAATATACTGAAAAAAGTACTGAAAAATATAAAAACCTCATAAATATCCTGCATTGTTTCAAAACATCAATGTGATTTCCTAACCAAACCAATCTGTCAATCAAACATAAATCCCAATTTCGTAGGTTCAGCATATAAAGAGCAAGGCGCAAAAGGTTGTGATGATAAAAATAAACAAATGCCCACATTTACTGTAGTACGATGACCGAATACGCAGAAAGTTGGGATTTAGGGAATGCGAATCAATCTAGTGAATCGGATAAAGTAGAAATTTGGATATTGAAAAGGAAGTTCGACATGTTGACAAGGCCCTGTTTAAATTCAGAAAAATGAACTGGACATAGTGTGTAACCAGCCTAAAAATCGGCTTGTAATCTTCCGCATTGCATCCTGCTGTTATCAATGATGGTCCTGTGTAGGAGACCAATAAAGCCCTTATTTGGGCTACGACAGCCACTTATTTGTTTCAACCGCTCAACTAAACAACCCGATTAGACACCAACCCCGTTCTGAAGCTGAGTGCTAAGCTGAGTAGTCGATTCACATGATAATAGTCGCTGGTATCATGACTCGGCCAGGCTTTGAACCCGAACCTCCCGCTCTGGAGGTGAGCACCCTACACTGTACCTTGATATGGGCTTTTCTTCATCAAATAGAGGCGAGCGTAAGTCACGTAGTGTCATTCGTATCACACTTACGTGGAAGGGTGATCTGGTGGGAATGTCTCTGCACTCAATTAAATCTTGATTAAAACAGAGGATAACTAACAATTTGAAAGTGCTTCACAATTACGGTCAAAACTATATTAAAGTTTGAAAGAAACGAGATAGCTCTCTAAACTTACCTTCGTTAACCCCCAAATAATTAGGTTATAACTTTCCTATCAATAGAACGTGTGGCTTTAAAATGTCAATATACAGTGAAACCTCTCTATAGCAGATAGCAGACACCTCCTTATAACGGATAGGAGACACCTCCTTATAACTTTTTCTGGGAGCCTTTTCTTCTTGAAGTCTAAAAATGTACTTACCGACACCTACTTATAGCGGACACATTGTTTTGCTCCCGATTGTGTTGAAACATCACAAAAAGCTTTTATTAAATTGAGATCGATTTTCTGACCGGAATAGCGATTCTTTAATTACATACATATTTGTACGATTATTGTGCATCAAAACAGTTCATTTTGATTGGTGGTTAATTAGGCAATTTTGTTTATTTATTACTATGAAACGTATTTCTTTCAATGGGGAAGGAATTATGTGCCTCTTGATAAACAGAAGACTAGGACAATCTCTCCAAATCATCCAGTTTACATTAAACTCTCCAACTACCCAATCATACTAGAAAATAAATAAATATAATATCAAAAAAGTAAGTGGGATACTTTATTGGCCCTTTTACGCCGCCCCAAATTTAACGCCAGCCCTTTTTACGCCGATCTTTATTGGCGTTATTTTTTAAAAGAACACGATCAAACTTTCACAGACGTCAATTCATAAAAATTAACGCCATAAAGGGTCGCCGAAAAATGGGCCAAAAAGGTTAACTCCCGATGGCTTGGTTTGCACCTCAATAAACGTAATATTTGGTCTAATAACATTTATAGGCGCTTTCAGGGTCAGTCAAAAAAGTCCATCGGGTCTCTGTGGGGGGAGGGTCTCTGTGGACCTGAATGCCCTTGCTACTTTTTATGAAAGGGAGGAGAGCTGCACAGGAAACAAAAACAATTTTTCTTTCCATACGTTATTTTTCTATCGTTATCTTAACAGATAAAAAAAAGTTGTCACCATTATCACTTGCAGACATCTTGAAAAAAGTAAAATTAATTTTAACGTGACATTTCAACATGAGAATTATCGTTTATCATAATCTGCTGGATTAACAAAATTTTCTTCCCCAAACAACGTCGTCTCAACATACGAAGAAGATTTTGATGTTATGGAAACCGCCAATGTTTTTATCAGTTCTATTACAAGCTTATTCCCTGTGTAAACCGAACAATCTGTAAAATACTTAAAATACTTAAAATACGAGTTTTTGGATTCGACGTTCATATAAACAACTTCATGAATTCCCACGCGGAGTTTACTGCCGTTTACCGCTGTTTTATTACGTTTTTTAAGCCGCGTGCACATGCTGAAAATTACTTGGATCATTAACATTCCATGTTCAAACATCCTCTAATTATCAAAGAACACGTACATTTGTGAACAATATTTTCTTTTATGTAAAATCTAATATACAAACATGGATATTTTTGTGAAAAAAAGAGGCGGTGTATGAAGTAAAATACAGTTATTACTGTTAACCGAAAAACCCCGGAGAACTGGGACTTTTCTTAAGTGGGACCGAATCAGCTGATATCTTGAAATTCATTTGATGAAAGTTCCACTTAACGACTGATTTCGCTTAGGAAGGACTTGGTTAGGTGAAAGCGATTTCTCAAATACCTGAGAGTCTCAGTTAACAGGAGTATGAACACAAAATATCAACTCACTATAAAGTTTTCAAATCGGGAAAATCGGAAAATAATTGGATTGGAGAGTATTTGTAGATCAGATTTCATATTGGTTTGAACCCTAAACTATACAGGCTGTTCGATATACTGCAAAATCCGAAGCTGGAACAACCAATTAACAATCAAACTGTATTACCGTTCTCATGGAAACAAATTGGTTCCTAATTGACATCGTTCTTACAACTTTATCACCAATCCCCTGTTGGTTTTTTTTTCAATTCACAATGAGATGCCCTGAATAAAGCATATTTAAAAATACAGTAAACTCCCGATAAGTCGAAACTCCAACCGACCGATGAACTTTGCTCGAATTACCGCGAATATTCGAGTTAACGAGAGTCTTTTATGTGAGAGCATTAGTTCAAGGGGAATGATAAAACAGTTCGAGTTACTAAAAGTTCGAGTTTTATCGAGGGTTCGAGTTATTGGGATTCTACTGTACCTGTCACTTGTGAAACCAACTTATCATTCTCCTAATACAGTGACACCATCGGTGCAGAAAAAAGTGTCCGCTTTATAGAGGTGTCCGCTTTATAGAGATTCCACCCAAATATAAATTTGAGACTCAACTTTGATCAAAAACCGATATCTACTTAATTTATTTTCCCGAGCCCTGGCTTGGTTTTCAATAGTAAACAGAGTAGTCTACTAACACAGAGTTTATTCGCTTTAAAAATAGTTTACAAAATTATGTTTTCCTTAGGTGAAAAAATCCATATGACTATTCCAAGCTGTACCATCGGGTGTAAAGTGACTGGATAGCGTGTTAATAGAGAAGCATGATGTACCTTTATTAGAGCTGAAAAAGCTGTTCAATGGGCAGAGAAAAATATTAAGAAAATTTTTAACGATGTAAATAAAAAATTGTGTAAAAAATGTAAAAGTGTATAATATAAATTTACGTGATGCATACTCATGGAACTTATCTTTTACACATTTTTTTTTTATATATAAAAAACTCTTTATAAGAAACTTAGTACTAGACCCGTCAAAATACGGTTCAATTAAACGAATAGTGTAAACCCCTATTTAAGGACAAAAATCACATCGAATAAGTTCTAAATCCTACAGTATAGAAAACGACACTTAAAAGAAAAAAGAAAAGGGCCTAGAATCTAGTTGTCAATTTCACAGGCGATAAATTAATCTCCTCGTGTTACATAACTGATGCTTATCGACCGTTCTGTTGCATAAGTACTTGTTCCAAAGCGGTAGTAGTCTATTTCAGTAAACAGGGCGGTAAGTAAAATATTATGATTATGATTATGATAATTTGCTGTTTTTTGTTTTTTTTTCAATGATTATTGAGAAAGAGGTGAAAGTGACCATTCCAGATAGAAAACTTTCTGCTTTGGAGCTGTGATTTAGAGATGGCGGCCTCAGCTGTCCCTGATACTGTGTGAATGTCTAAATTTCTTTCCAAATACAAGCTTTTGATATTCACTTTAGAACGATAATGACAGATAACCATTTTTTAGAATGGCAGGTAAACTCCTTCTATTTCCATTAAAGTCAAATAGAATGCTCTGTTTACACTAGTCGATTTGTAGTAAAGAGATAAAATCGGTTCAATAAATCGCATAATGTAAACCTCGCTTTACGCGGCGTCCTATATATGGGATGTCTGGTATAGCGTAGTAAATTCTGTGGTGGTTAGTGCGTGAACAAAAGTTAGAGTCTAGAACGAAAAATAATTGCATGTAAGCTACTTTTTGGTCCAAATGATGTCTACTATAAAGAAGGTTCACTTTAATGAATGTAAAAGGAGTTTTACCTATCATTCTAAAAAATGGTTATCTGTCATTATCGTTCTAAAGCGAATATCAAAAGCTTACATTTGGATAGAAATTTAGACATTCACACAGTATCAGGCACAGCTGAGGGCGGCATCTTTTAATCACAACGACAAAAGAAATCTCGAGCAACATTGGGTCTAAGAAAATGCGTCTGAAACTATTCCCAGTGGACAAAATCTTCAAAGTCTCTGTGAAGGAGTGTTATTTTATTGAAACAGCAGGCGATATTGCTGGCCATTCCTATAGAAAACACTCCCCAACAGAGACTTTTTGAAGATTTTGCCCACTGGGTTAGTAGAGCAAACCTCGCTCTCTGTCCGTATTTTTAATTGGTTAAAGAAGGTAAATTTGGAGAGATGCCTTGTTCGTTCAAACTATATTTATAGAGTTTTGACCGTGAATGAAAAGACGGTGAAAGTAAAGTGCTTTCATTAGTGTTTTTTTGATACACTGAAAGGTTTAACCGGTCCCTTGTTGCCAATTTATAACAAATTCAAACTCAAATTTATAATAAATTCTAACAGATTTATAACGAATTCGTTTTTTACTTGCTGCTCTGTTGTGCGCAGGCAATTGTGTGAAGAAAAAAAACAGTTTGAGTTGTTAGTACACATGGTTTGCGGTTTTTTTAAGACATCTCAGTTGATTGGGTCAATATAAAACCACGTGGTATTTGATTATTGCGTGATTGCAGGAGAAGTAATTCAATGCGAGACATCTAAAATCAATATCATCCGAACATATATGTATAATCTTTTGAACAAGCTCTATATTTCAACATGGAGCCATGAGTACCTATCATACTTATGTATGAGTATGTGTATGCATGTTTCGGCAGTTTTCTTCTAAGAGCAAAAAAGTATTTATTTTTCTGTTCGAAATTATGTATTGTAATCAAAGTCTGTAATATTTTAAAAGGAAGGTTTTCTTTATTCTATAAAATTTTTGCAAAAGATCAGCTAATGGTGCAGAAATCCTTTCGCTTGTAAGGGCATATAGTTTATCTTAGTTCTGACTTTTGGTAAAGCCAGTCAATGACTGATATTCTATCATCGCTATATATATATGTAAGAAGCGAAGCACTTAAGGGAGGTAAAAATTTAGGCTAACATATTTGTTCACAAGGCTTCTCCTCAACACGCTAGCTTAATCGAGAAAGAATAGGACTAGTAACTAAACTGGGAAATCCTGAATTTCGTATTTCGTTCTAGTATAAAGTTTTACTTCAACAAAGAATAGCAGTATCTTGTATTGCTAACTTTCATTGCGTTCTGATATATTTCATTTTTTTCCGAATATTCATGAATTACTGTCGCGTTACTGTCGCTGTTGCGTAAGGTCCCTAATACTTTTTCACGTAGCAACGCTAACCGTGTTTATTTCTTTAGTGGTTTAGATAGAGCCTTAGGCAGAGATTCTTCTCAAGCATTCCAAGGCTACATTCACACGTATAAATATGCTACTTATATACTTGTACTGAAGTTTCAGAGCTGAAGTTCATAATTATAGCACTCTTCTTCTGATTCGTTGTAAATAAATAAATAAATAAATAAAAGCATATTTTTTTCCGTAGAAAATAAGAAATACGCAATGGAAGAGGAATGTCTAACTTTAGAGGAATTCTTGGAACTTCACCAATCGGAATTAATAAAAGAACCCTCAGTCGCAGTACAAAATACAAGTCATACTACAGACAATACAAGAATATGTAGATCCAATCCAACGAAAGTTTTAAAGCCAACCCCTTTACGTTTGAAAATGTCACAATTTATCAATGGGAACTGTTCGCAAAAATACTCGCCCGCAATAGCTCTCTCGCAAAAATACTCGCCCGCAATAGCTCTCTTGCAAAATGAAAACATTCTTAAAAATCACACAAACGCAACGGTTGATGATGCATCCAGTCAAATGGTCTCAGGTAGTCATGATTTTGCGAATATGAATGAGATAGTTCCCGACGTCATAGGATCAGCAAACTGGGTCATCAACGACATGTCTCCGCCCTATCAAGTATTTTTCAATGAGATTCCCGAGCAAAGCTTATACAGCGATATTGACGCCAACAACAACGTCAGAATCGGCAGGTATATCCATCAGGACATGCTAAAGACTTATATGTATAATCCGAAACCGTTATTACGGAAACGTCAACAAAGTCAAGTAAAAGAACACGAAAAAACCGAAAAGTATTGGACCAAACGAATGAAAAATAACATAGCGGCACGGAAAAGTCGCGACGAACGGCGCCAAAAGGAGCTGGAAGTCTTTCACACAGTCAACAGTCTGGAATATGAGAACCACAGGATACGTGAAAACATTAAATTGATTCTCCAACAGAATGCAGAATTAGTGCGTGAAAAATGTGGTCTAATGAAAAACATGCAGACTGAAAAAAACATCGCTTAAAAATAAACGCATGTCTTCGTATACACGTTTCTAAACTTGCCGCAAAGTGCGAAAATTGTGAGAAATAACGACAAATCTACGAAAAATATGGTTTTCAGGGTGGTTAGATTGATATATATATACATACAAACGTAGATGTTATTGGAACTACGAAGTCTAGAAACAATTTTCGTTCAGACTTTTATTTTGCTAAATGGTAAATCTCCCGTCAGTAACGGCTACAGCGATCACGTGGAGAAAACAATAGCTGCACCGAATGAATATTCCGTCTACTGTAAGTGGAAAACCGCCTTAAGTCGAGTTGTATACAAACTACTTTCCACAAGAATCATTTCAATCATTCAAACAAGGACGACACATTCAAAGCTATCTCAATGCATTATAATAACTGAATAATCGAGACAAACAAATTATGCGCATGTGTTACTTTCATTTGTCATTGTTCTAAATACGTTTATTATCAAAATGAGTGCATATAAGCCAGACGAAGACCTTTAAATGAAATGGTAATTATTGGGTTGTGGTCAAACGTCCGTTGTCTCTCTTTTATCAGATAAGTGACTAATCAACTATAGAGATAAAATTCCAAAGTTTCCTCTTCTAATTGTTTTTAACAAGACAGTGATTTTGTAAACGATTTTTTATCTAACACAAAAATATACAATGAACATAAATCTGAAGAATAAATCTGAACATAAATCTACCGACTTTGTTGCTTTAAATTTTGACGGCATCGGTTTTGGTGTCCACACAGATTATATGGGCCAAGAAAGCACGGAGCGCGAAAAATTACAGAAATTTTTTCAATCTCCATTTTCGTTGAAATGGAAAGCGCGAGGTAGAGTTACATCTAATTATTCTTGGAGTCGGAAAAAAATATGATAAGTATGGGAACAAACAAATTGCATAGGTCGGTGTTGGAAGCTACTAGCGAGGCGTGGCGGTAGTCCAGTATACTGTGGTGGGTATGCTATACTGTCAGGTACAAGATAGGATTGTTGGAAGTGATTCCGACGGTGATCTTCGGATCTTAGTTGTTGTTACTGATGGCGGACAGGTTTGTTGACGAGATTATGTGCAGATTGCGGTATAGGTGGTAAAAACTAGCGCGGTGGATAATCAGTGTGACAGTTACAATTTGGAGGAAACTATGAACTCAAGTGGTTATATCCGCGATACGATGAGAAACAAGTCTGTGTACAAAAACGCATGACCGCAGAGGATGGTTCGATTCGTCAGTTGCATATGGGAAATTATGACGGAAACAGGAACGACTGCAGCACGTCTAAATAATGAATCTATGGATCTTGTTAAACAAAAGCAGCTTACGAATTCTGAGAAACTTCCCAGGGCTTATTACCTTTTCAATATACTTCGCCGCCGTCTAGTGAATGAAAAAGGCAAGAAGCCCTGGGGACAAGGTTGGCCCTTTTCTTGTCAGCTTCATACTTTTCAAAGAGAGAAAACCATCAGGACACAAACGTTCGTAAAGCAATTCCACTAGTCCTATGTTTTTTGGGTAGGTAAAATAAACAATAAAAAAACAAAAAACGAAGAAAAACGTTAATCTGAAAGCTCTTCATGTTTTTAAAATTTAACGTTATTCTATACTCATCTTCACTTTCTTCTGCAGTAACAACTACTGTTTTCTTGAGAATATATAAGCGGAATGTGAATATATCTTTGTTATCATAGTGATGAAGAAAGCGATAGAAACGAAAAATTAGCCAGAAATGGAGTGGTCACAGCAAATTTGACTCCAGGGGAACGATTCACACAAATGGGTACTTTTGTTTGGAATTGTCTTGAATTGAAAGCAAGATTTGTCAAATTATCAGGTCCCTGCATCCTTAAAATGTTTTGTAATTGTCGTTGGTGCACTTTAAAACCCTAAAGCTCTCTTTTCCTTCGGAACCAAGGCATCTTCTTTTATCGATCTTTCTCTTTCCAACCTCGATCCCAGGGCTTCTTCTCTCTATTATATTCATACCGGACATTTACAGAGAGACAATGATGGCCCTGGCATCGGCTGATAAAAATGCCTTCAACATGAAGGCGGTGTAAACTCGATGTTTTTCATTCTGTTTTGCGAAACGACGAGTGAAACAATCAAAACAATGGCGCAATAGGGTGAAGCGATGATCAGAGGGATAGCAATGCTAGTCTTAACATTTAAAAAATAACATTTTTGGTATTTTAGTTGTTAAATGAAGCGATTGTAATGTCTAACTGTTCCCTATGAAAGGATTCTTTAGAATTTAGTTTTCAAATACCTTATTGTCCCTTTTTACACCGGCCACTTTTACGACGGTCTTTATTGGTGTTATTTGTGAAAAGTCCACGGTCAAACTCTCACAGACAAACATCTAACGCCGGCCCTTTCAACGCCAAGTCATGAAAGTCTTTTTACGCCATTTTTACGCCATTAAGGGCTGGCGTTAATTATATAGTTTATCTTATTCTTTAAATTTTCGTTCCTTCGTTCCTTCTCGCTGACTCGCTCTAACTCGCCAGATTAAGGGTGGCCCTTGAAAATATCTCATTTCTCGAAAACCAATCAGATTCAAGGTATAGACCAGCTGATACCAGGGCTATCTTTCTCTCAATATAAATGTCCGATATGAAAGATAGATAGATAAAAAATCGACTGAATATAATTAAAAAATTGTTTTTACATGTTGTTCACATATCCGACACCAGCTACAAAGATTGCACAGAGACAACATTTGCAATTAAGATTACGTAGATTACGTGATTCGGAACAAAACGAAGTGACAGAGAATGCAGATTTTATTGATACGGGCAACGATTCCCACAACTGTCCCCGAATATGCGAAGCCCTTTGGAGTCCGTGCCTCGCAGTTTTTGCCCTGCTCCTCAACATGATGTTACTGTTGCGGAGGGAATATGTGCAGTTTTTGTTCTGGAATACTTGTGTCATAAAGGAGGGATTTAAGCCATGTCTTAAATATCTCCTTTAATAAACACTGTCGGGGATGTAAGGTTTTGTTTTTGTATCACCCTATTTTTTTTTAAAGAAAACGCAGAAGCTCGTTATTTAAACACGTTCCAATTTTTGTAACCAAAAGACCAAACAAGAGGACAATATGATATTTTTGAGGCAACAAACGCATTTGAGACAACTTTACGTTTTTCGTGCAATATGATTCGAGCTATTCTTTTCAACGCATTCACTTTGACATTTGCTCTCCTACAAAGAATATTAACATGGTTCCGGAAGGGGAGTTTATTGTCAATAGTAATGCTTAGAAGACCTCAGAAATACAATTACTAGACGTGTTTGATGGAGTCGTTAAAATTACACAATAAATCATTTAAATAAATACTAAAAAGAAGTAATAATAATAATAATAATAATAATAATAATAATAATAATAATAATAATAATAATAATAATAATAATAATAATAATAATAACGGATTATATTTCAGTTCCAAAATATTTATAATTGGCTATTCTACTGAAATAGCGTAAGATAAACAGTAATATATGCGTAAGTGTTGAATAATAAAAAAAAAAATATAAACAAATTTTTTTTCCTTTTTTTTATTTTTTTTTTATAGACTTTTTGCTAATGCTTTGTCTAATAAATATGTCCTGGTTGCTTTGCAAAAACTTTTGTAGTTTATACTTTTTTAAGTAAAACCTAACATCGATCCTGGTAGAACACCTATTAAAATGTCTAGCCAAATGCTGCTGGTTCCATTCAAGTTGACCCTTTGCTTCCTGTTACTCGGGTATTTTGTAATAAGGCTAACATAGGCGTATTCAGGGTCAGTCAGAAAAAGTGGAGGAGTCCAACCTTATGATCTTTCTTTTCAGTCTTAAGTGTCGATTAGGTTACTTGCACGTTATTCTTTTCTACTTTAAATGACTAAACTCTCCTCCACAAATTTTGACTGAGCTCTGGCTACGTCTCTGTTTAAGACATCTAATTGAGAAACCATTAGCATGCATTTTAGCAATTAGTAGATTATGGTTGATAAAATCAAATGCTTTGCTTAAATCCATCAAAACTGCAGCCATTCAAAAACTTTTGAAAATACAGGTAATTTGCTAACCGGACTGTAATTTTATTTTTTGTAACGTCGGCATTTTTTTAGGTTTTCTGGAAACATCCCGCCGTTACATCCACTATGAATGATATTTGTCAATTTGCCTGTATATATATCAACATGCTCTTTTAAAATTTTCACTGGAAAGTCTCCTTTTGGAAACGCTTTCTTTTCTTTCAAACTGAAAATATATTTCTTAATTTGTTCTGGATTTGCATCTATAAATTCAAAATCTTCCGTTTCAGGATGTTAATCTCTGATTTTGAGAATGCTTGTATGGTTCCTATAAATTTTAATGAAATCTTCGACATTGTTGTTAGAAATCGGAGTAAAAGTAGAGAAGGAAGAAGCACTGGGATGGAGGTGGAAATACACATTTAATCGACCTTCCCACGACGATGTAAGCAAACTACCAACAAGAAAAGAAAATACCCAACCGCAATAGTAACTACAAAAATTTCTAGTAAAAGAACACGAAAAACCCCAAAAGTATTGGACCAAACGAATGAAAAATAACATAGCGGCACGGAAAAGTCGCGACGAACGGCGCCAAAAGGAGCTGGAAGTCTTTCGCACAGTCAACATTCTGGAATATGAGAACCACAGGATTCGTGAAAACATTAAATTGATTCTCCAACAGAATGCAGAATTAGTGCGTGAAAAATGTGGACTAATGAAAAACATACAGACAGAGAAAAACATCGCTTAAAAATAAACGCATGTCTTCGTATACAAGAAACAAGAAAAGAAAGAAAATACCCAACCGCAATAGTAACTACCAAAATTTCTTTATCTATCTGTAACCTCCAGTTACTAATTTTCGTGCATGCGCGCGGGCGAACAAAACAATGTTCAAATTGCATAAATTACGCATGCGTACGTACAATTTCGAACGAAATATGTTCGCGGCAATCGTACTTTACGCATGCGGACAGAAATGGCTGCCGAAAGCCCGCGCATGCAGCAGAAATATAGAAGACTCTAATGCACTAAATTGATGAGAACTATCGCACCACTACCTGGGCTCAAAGAAAAAAATGTCTCTGTTCTTTGTACTTTATTCCCTGTATTTTTTCTGGTAATCCTCTAAAATAAAGAATAGCAAATGAGCATGATCGATTTTTATTGGGGCTTATATAAAGAAAGTATGTATTGTAGGTAAAAGTCACAGTTTGAAATCACTCGTTCCTTATGGTAGGAGGAAGGTCTCTTGTTTGGTTAATGAAGATAAGTTTGGAGAGAGATTTCGTTTCTTTCAAACCTTATATATTTACATAGTCTTGACCGTAAATGTAGAGAATGTTTGGAAAGTATTTGTTCTCAATTATGTTTTGAAATCTTGAGGGTCCTCTTAAGGAGGAGCTACTTATAAAACTATGTCGTTGAGAATATTTCAAACGAAAAACCATTGCATTGCATCCTCCACCGTCGAGACTTTTCATTGTCTTCTTTCACGTACAAACACGGAAAAACACAAAAGAGCCCGTAAGGTGGAGTCGGGACTATTACTAATACGCAAACGAAAATCAGTAGATGATACCCTGGAAATGGTTACGAAATGTGAATAGATAGACGGGGGTAGTAGAAGTTCAAATGTATATATTTTCAGGGGTGGCATTTGTTAGAGAGGGCACAGGGGGCGTTAAAAAGAAGAAAAACATACGGACTTATATTTGGGGTTATATTTGGGGTTTAAATCTCTCAAAGTTCAAAATTATTGAATTATTGAATTATGCGCCCTTCTACTTAATTGAAAAATAGATGGTTTACATGAGAATTTGAATATGTCATATAATATTATTAACATAACGATACGTCGTTGAGAATAAAAACACATTTGAAATTTACTAAACAGAGACAGAACAATGTGAGTCACTTTTTAAAGCCTAATAAATTCAAGAACACTTTGCAGGACTCTTGCAGTACAGTGTTTTATTCTTTGCCTGTGCCAGTTTGTAACATTGTAAATTTTGCTGAATTCAAGCGAGAAGTTGAAAAATACTACAGTAGAATCCCGTTTAGTCGTACCCTGGGTAACTCGGACATTCGCTTAGTCGTACGGATTTCCTGTCCCCCTTGGATTTGACGACCCTAATCAAGCCAAAATACTCTACTTAAGTCGTACCCCGGATAACTCGTACATTCGCTAAGTCGTACCATTTTTCTCGGTCCCTTTAGCGAAAAAACCTAATGTAACTCGGACTTTCTGAAAACCGTATGTCAAATGATTCGAATTGGAAATCGAATTCTTGCAAATTTCATTAAAATCACACGATTTCCTGAGAGCGTTCATTCCTCAATTTCAACATGGCGTCACGCAGCGGAGAGAAACGTAAAATACAATGTTGTAGAATCAGAGCTCACTCGCTTCTTAAAACAAGTGATAATAACAGACTTCTTCAAGAAACAGTAGCTATTTAAAAGTTGTATACATGTGTAGCTTTTTCTATTTGATGATTGTTAGATGATATACAGAGTGATTAATTAGTACCCCGTTCTTTCTTTTAGCACTCACCTACAGGAAACCTAAAGAGAGACGACTCTTTTTAGTTTTCACCAAAAATCTCTAATAAAATCCTGATAAGTCGTACGTTTCAAGAAAGTCCGAGTTATCGAGACTTCGGATATCTCGGACATTCGTTAAGTCGGACGAATTTCCTGTCCCCCCCCTGAGGGTCCGAGTTAACGGGATTCTACTGTACTTCGATAGATCACCCGAGTACTATCGAACACGTAGTTCTTTTCTACTCCTCACTCATTTGATATGTTTTCTATAATAATTTGATACTGATAATTCACGGTTGCAACACAGTGGAAATCCTTGTTTAAAATAGGCTTCTCGACTACTCCTGCGCGAAACGGGAATTTCGCCCATCTACACTAGAGAGAAATGATTTTATAGAGAAATGGTTATAATTTTTATAATAGATAGTTGAATATAATGGATTGCACCGTATCAATCAATTGCAGTGCTTTAATATTTTATTGATAAAAAGAGAACAACAAAAAAAGAAGCAAACTGCCACACCCATTTTCGGATAAAATAATTAACAAAAGAATGATTTATTATGGTTTCTCTCTAGTGAAAATCGGCCCTTAAGGTAACTTTGTGCATGTCCATGTGGAGAACAATGTATAGATAAACAAAACATTTAATTTTTCTTTGTTTTTTCTTAATTTCCATCGGTTTGTTAGTTTCTTTTGTTTCATACACGTGGCAATTTTTGGTATTTTTGGAAGAAAAACTTTTAAGTGCACATAAATTATGCAATGGCCACAGCCTGGCTATTGCAACCGGTGTTCGCGCCTCTCGGCACTTGTTTAATCCATTTCTCTCTCAATGTTTAACTTACTGCCACTCTATTTTATAGCTTATCCAACTCAATTCCTTCATTTTTCCGATCCATATCAGTACTACCATATCGCTCAATTCCAATTTCAGATTCTACATTTTTGTTTTGTGACGAGTTAGCTCAATAGATTACATTTATTAGTTCTTATATGTTGTAATTTTCTTGTTGTTACGTTGATGTTATCTATATGCATAAGAACCATTATTTAATGGAAAATATCTGATTAGAAAAAAGAAAAGAAAAAAGATCGCTAATTTAAATCGTGTGTCAAGCAATACAAGGGAGCTAAGACTATAGAAACACAGTAACCCAGCAGACTGTATGCACCCACAAAAACATTTGAAAGTCAAAACTTACTTGAGTAAAGCAATTTTTTAGAAATTTGGCAGTCCAGTACGACTAGTTAATTTTAAATTAGAGCGATTTGTAGAAAGGTGTTAAAAAGGTGTTAGGCGGTGTTAAAAAATTATTGCGTTCATTTAACAAATTAGGCTTCTTTTCTCAACTAACTGTATTGAAAAAAATATTGTGATTTCATCTTTAGTTGTATCAAGCCTTCTCTGCTGTAATGCTTGTATTATGCCGAAGATTTGTTCATTTGAATAACTGTTAATTATTCAAGATTACAGATCGGTTTGAAATTATTCAGAAATATTCCTGGACAGTGGTTGGTTAATATTTGTAATACAACAAGAGCTTTAAAATGATTGGTGAATAAGTTAATTTATCTTAAACATGCAAATACAACCGAGTATTTTAACAATAGAATTATTTGAATAAATTATTATCATTAAAATAAAATTTCATTAAGATTGCGCGAAAGTTAGTTTCGGATATGAATTCGTATTATCAGATATTCGTAATCATTGGCGTCAGGACTGACTCTTGCGTAACTTCAATATAATTGTTTACAACTCGTTGCTTAGTTTGTTATATATTTAACGAACATCGAGGTTAGTGAATGAACTCCTCAAGTATAAAGTTTGGAAAAAATCTTGTTGGAGATTTCATTTAAAGAAGACATTGCAAAATTCTATTTAAAAACGAAAGAAGGCATTGTAATGCAATGTTGTTATTTTCGTTATGAAGTTGTGAAAGAACAGTATCGTATTGCTTAGAGAGGAAGTGTTGTTAAAAGAGAAACTTCGGTGATTCGGTGACTTCGATATAAAATGAGTTATCATTTCCAAATGTCTCGATATGACCCTTACAGGCATTCTAACTGGGATGAATTAAAATCTACACCAAGAAGAATAAGGAGGAAACAACCTCCAAATCCAAAATGTCAACAAATAGATAAAAGTTATCAAAGTAAAAACAAGAAAAAGTCTTGTACAACAGCAACAGCAACAACAACAACTAATCCGGCAAAATTAGGAAGATATATATTATCTGATACGAACTCTACGAATTGTTTGTGTAAAGCAGTCCACATTGATACACAAAAAGAATATGCTTGTCGCATTGTTGAAATTGGAAAATATAGAAACCTTGTAGCTCCATATTATTACACAAAGTCACATGAAAATATTAACAGAATCGAAGAGATTGTATTGGGAGATCGATTTGCATATGTTATGTTTGAAAAATCGTTTGGTGATCTACATTCGTATGTAAGATCTAAAAGGAAACTGAAAGAAGACGAAGCTTGTAGACTTTTTAAACAAATCGTCAGTGTTGTCAACTATTGTCATAATCTTGGTATAGTGTTGAGAGACTTAAAACTGAGGAAATTCGTGTTTAAAGACAAAGCTAGGTATTTGCACGTTATTCTTCATTTATTTTTTCCTCTCCAGCTAATTTTTCTCAAATAAAAGGTTCAAAGAATAACATTCGTAACGTGGCCAGTTTTACTAAAACGGAAATACGTTATTGGGAATGATTCGAGTTGATCTTGCGAATCATTTTTGTCTGAGAATAATTACGCATGGTATGCACGCAGATCAAAGAATTTTTCATTCATTTAAAAAAAGAGTTGGCTGTATATGAGCTTCAATGTGATTTATTTTCGTTAATCACTTTATTACTTTCAACATGTATCCAACGCATCCGATTTCTTTTATAGAACCCAATTAAAACTTTCAACACTTGACGATGCCCACATAATTACAAATAATTCCGATACACTTTTCGACAAACACGGTTGTCCGGCATACGTCAGTCCTGAAATATTAGAATCTTCGACGAATGGTTACTCTTCCAAACTGGCCGACATCTGGTCACTCGGAGTTATGATATACACAATGTTGTGTGGACGCTATCCGTTCCACGATCAAGATCCGTCCGTTTTATTTGCGAAAATAAAACTCAGTTATTACGAGATTTTGGAACCTATATCCTCTAAGGGTAAATGCATGATACACTCCATACTCAGAAAAGCTCCTTTGGAACGATTGACAGCTGAAGAGCTATTGGAACACCCGTGGTTCAATGCGAACTTTGATGCTATGAGCTTTAGTCGTCTAGATCGTATGCGTTACGATCAGTTAGTGCCAGAAGTTATTCACAACGTTGGAAATATTGCTGCTGTGTGTTGACAGTTTTAAACGTGTGTCTATATGACTTTTTCTTGGCGTTGTGTTGTTTTGTGAATGTATTTGAAATTGTATAAATGTAATGTTATTTATTGTTGTTCCTTACCAGATTTAAAAGCCCGATTTTAACATACAAAAAGTTACAATATATAACTCCTTTTTGTAAGAAGGTTCGTGGCGTACACTTTAAATTTTTGCGCAATCATAGAAAATTGCATAAGTGTTTTTTCTTTTATCATTCAATTCAATGTTTTTCGTAAACATTGTGTGTTTCGTTCGTAGTGTAACCAGAGACATAATATTCGAATGGAAACATGGTTGTCGATTTCTCCTCTTGTGCTTTTAAATTTTGTTAATGTTTGTTCACGTGTTTCATCATCGTCCTTGTATCTTAAATATTTTATGTTGTGCAATTTATCAGCGTCTTGTTATTGTGTATTTTTCTATATATACGTGATGGAGCTATTATAAAAGTTGAATTTCATGATATCATAATAATGATCGATTATAATGCAATAAATTTTGTTATCAGCAAATAATCAAATTTTGTTAACAATTATGCAGCTGACCTGGTGTCATTTTGTCTTCAGTAATCTAATATAAAGCATAGTAACGGTTTAATTGACGCATCCACGTTACGTAAATATTTTATCTAAAACCTTCATATCGTTAAAGAAATTGTTTCATTAAAAGTTTAAATGGGAAAACATCTGCTACTTCCATGCTTCCAGAAAAAAAACAACCGAAAAAGCATTTATGATGAGCCGAAATAATGAAACTGTTATTTCCTTGATTCAAACGGAAATTTCTTTCTTCTGAGAAATATCAAAAATCAAAAATCTGTCAAAAAAGTGCTTGGGCATAATCTATAATTCCCAACAGACCGCCTTCAACTTCAAATTTTCACGAAAACTATATGGTTGTCTCTACTTCTTGGGTACGCATACTTTTACTGGCAAACGGTGGTATTATGTTCTTCGCACCGAAGAAGTTTCTGAAGCTTTGTATTAAAGGAGTTTATCTCTGTTACTCTTTTAAGTTCTCTTTAATATTAATATTCAGTTCAAAAGAAAAAAAAAGATTATTTCTTTTTTAAGTGTTCGCACTCAAAATACGTGATACCCCCTAAGTCGGTATTTTTGACTGCTAGAGATGCTAAAACCATCGTACTGGGTATTTAGTTTTTAGATAGAGAGTAACAGGGAAATAGCGAAACACCAACCTCGAACCCAAGGGGGTTAAGGGACTGCAGCACGAATCACGTGATCTTAGAACTACGGTTGGAGGAACTTATAAGGTGTGGGATATAAGAATGCCACGGTCGCGGTGAGAAAGACCCAAGACAAACACAAAACCACGTGATCGTGTTATATTTTGAAACAAGTGTTCCTCACACTTATTCTTTATTTTCTTCAATTTTTTATCGAATCTTTTCTTGAAAGATTAAACAGCATTTCATTTTCAATGTTGGATGTGGTCACATTACTAATTAAATTCTATGTTTCTATAAAAAATGCATCGACGGTGCGGTGGAATTTTTCAGCTTTTAAGAATAGGGACGGTGTGAACTCGCATTAATAATCCATTTTTTATTTCACATCACATGCAGAAACTATTAATACTAACGGCATAGTTTGTTTATCACTCAACTTTCTTAATGAACTTTCAGTTAATATGACTTTTGAAATTAGTCATTAAAACCGGACCGCCGATTATAAGGGCGTTTGCTCCATATTTATTAGGGTGTCAGAGCGTTGGTGGCTTCATATTTACAGGCTGAAAATTAGTTGTTCGATCTATCTATTATCAAAATATTACCTCGATCGAAAATATATACAAGAGCCTTACGGCTTGAAGGTCAGCGCTTACTTAGACTTAAGTCCATACATGATTTGAAATTGGATAAACCTTCACACTGAGGACATTTTTTGTGGTAACATAAATTTGCAATGCTCTCATAGACTCGTGGCACAACAGTTCTAAACAAGAACCAAATAGATTTTTGGGCACAATTTTTTATCTAATGCACTTTACAGAGACCAACACAGGGAACCCATCGTTTCAGTAATATTAGTATTGCTATTTATTTTTTGAATTCTATTAACTCTATTTTTCGTTTAAACCACCCAGGTGCTTATTAATGTTTGCAACTTGGATGGGCAGTTAATAAGAGGAGGGCATTTATTAACAGTTTGGAGAATAATTTGAATGAAACATTATTGCGTGTGGTTAATATATTTTTTTCTTTTCTACACTCTCTCGCACTTCTTTCTGTTATACTTATGTGTATATTCATCATTATTATTATCAAAGAAATTTTAATAACCACCCGGGTGTTCTTTTACTAATTTGAAAACATTTATCTAAAATTATCTACATAATGTTTTATCATCATCACCATACTCGCTTTAGCATCCTTTCTATTGTTTCTTGGCCATGTCAACATCCACAGCTGTGTCTATTGTTTTCATTTTTTTATATGCACGTCAGTTGACTTTTTTTATCTTTTTCCTTTTTTTTTTAAAGAATGATAAAATGCACGAAAAACTGCTTGGCATGGGTTTTCCTAATTTCAAATCAACCTGAATATTAGAGGCCTTTTTATATGAGACCCGAAGTGAACTCAAACCGGTTTGAAATGAATAACTTCAGACGTATTTGTCTGGCAAGAAATATCAAGTGTGGTGCAACGTAAATAAAATACCAAAGGCAATCAGTATCCTTATGTTTTGGGTTCACAGATTAAATCATCCCCCACTTCACTGTTCTCTTCGTATATATACAGAGAAAACACTGTGATGATGTTAATGTCTGGACCGGGTTTACAGTTCTACCGGTGGACATCTTGTCCGACATGGAAAAAATAACCTTCAGGCCTGCACAATATCATCCCACAAAGTTAAACCACCCAAAAATTAATTTACATATACTTTAAGTGTAAAGTATGCAAATTCCTTAGATTAAGAGTTTTGATGCATGAATCAATTATATATACTATAATATAGTACTGCTATTATACGCATGCGTACACGAATTTAATCCATAACATAAAGGCCAGCGGCGGATCTAGAGGGTAGTCGAAATTTGTGGAGGAGAATGTTAGCTATTAAATAAAGTATGAAAGAAAAACGTGCAAAGTCCATTGGTGATACAGACTGAAAACAGAAATTATGTTAATGTGCTCCTCCACAAATTGCGACTACTCTCTAGATCTGCCGCTGAAGGCAGTTATATGAGACGCCTGTTTGGATGACTGGCAGTTTCTTTTGTTTTCTTAGCCTTAAATGACTGGCAGTTAACTTGCTCTTTTTTTTATTATTGTAAAGAATAATAAAAATGATTGCATATCTATATATACATTGTGTACACTGGAATGCCTTGTGGCTGTGCTGTCAGCTACAAAAATCTGCCAGCCATGCAGAAGCCTAAAAACAAACAGAAACTGCAGCTAGAAAATTGTTGAGCTATTTGGAATAAAAATAAAGTTTTTAAAAATTGGAGCTGGTGGTGAAGAAGCTGTGCTACACTTTCACTCTCAAACATCTATCCTCATCATCATTACAAAGTGTACACACAAAACTTAGTTCTGTAATGTATTAATTAATAGAGATAAAAAACACATAAGAGGACCTTATAATCTTCTTGATCTCATAGACCTTAGTTTCAAGAAAAACCAATACAAATTTGAAAGTCACTTTGAGTGGATTTTCAGTTATTCGAAATTTCGGTTATTCGAAGTACCTTTTTTTGAAGTAAAGTTTCTGTCTTCTTCACCCACGTTCGAGAATCGTTATCCACAAACCCGGAACTTTACGCCATTTTTATAACCCGTTTTCTTAGCAAACCAATTAGAGATTGAATTGATGAGTAGGCAATAACGATACTCGCGAGGGTGCTGCGAAAGGGCGGAATTAACTGCGACATTACAGACTAACTGACTGACTGACAGACACGGGGAAATGAAAGATCAGCTGCCTCCCGACGCTGACCAATAAAAGTATAAATCTCGAAATATAAAAACTTAAAAAAAAACACCACTTCGTCACTCAACGTCACTTCCTTTATAAGATACAATGCATGATGGTCACGTAATTCACAAGAGGCCAATAAAACAGCACATTCAATTGATACACGACACTAGATACACGACACTAGATATGGGCGAAAATTCAAAAGTATGTTTGACGTATACGACTTTATTGTTTTTCCGTGTCGTTTTATGTTGCTATTTCATTCGGGCCTGCTGATTGGTCGAATGCTTGCTGTGTATCAACCTCGTCCAGTGACGTTTCAGTCAACGCCTTCCCGTTCGGCTTAACATCTGAACACTGAGATGATGACGGTTTTTTACTGACGTCAAGTCCTTCGTCGTTACTGGAAAATAATCTCTGCAGCGACAACGGTTGGGAAATGCCTTCCGTCGAAGTTCTACGGCTACCCGAATGAGATGATTTAAAACTCACATGCGGAGATGAACTCTTATTGTTTCCTTGGTAACTGTGTCGAGCAGAGGAAATCAGTGGTGCACTAGTGGATTGGCCGACTTTTGCAGCCAAATCAAGGTCACCAGTTCGTATCGATTTTAACGATTTCGATAAACAGTTCACACATTTACGTTTAGGCCGGAAACCTTCATCTATCTCACGCAAGTCTACATTACTCCCCTTTCTGGACGAGTGGTTCGATGACGTAATGTCAATGTCACGTGTTGTTACGCCAATATCGGGAGTGAGCACAGTCGGCGTGACGGTGAACCGGGAATCGTTTCTTTGTGCGTTAACCGGCGATGGAATTTCTAACAAATTGTTGTTACTCGTCTGTGCGGAGCTCTCGTCCGAGTTATATTGGATCTGTTCCAATCTCCGACTGAGCTCGTCAGCCTGGAACGTCATGCCACGTCTACGATCTCTCGGGCTGTGCGAGAAATTGCTTCGGACCGGCCGTTCATTGTTACGCGGACTTTCTTCATTAAACACGGATTCCTTAGAACCGTCCGCACCGTTGATACTACCAAACGAGTCTGATCTATCCGACCTACAGTCGGGTTGACGCTCGTGACGGGGATTTCCCCGTCCCTCTAACAGCAACAGTACCCGATCCAATTTCCAATCGATTGATTTAACCTAAAATAAAAACTGTTACTTTTAGACCAAAAATAAAACTAAAAAACTAAAAATGACATCAAAAAATCAATAAAAGAAATGAGTACTAAAACCTTTTCTTCTACGGCTCCAAGGCGAAAGTTTACTGATTTCCTGGGATCGAAGTGTTCAGAATCTAAAAAACACGAGAGAAGAGTACAAGAAAAGCAAGAAGATGATTTTATTCAACAACGACACAGGGGTCCAGTTCATATCAGGCAAACCATCCTCGTGGAACGGATGGAGTGGATAAGTAAAACAACGCCCTATTTACCTTGAACGCCTAGGATGCAATGGATAAGTAAAACGCCCTACTCACCTCGAACGCCTAAGGTGCTTTCTAATCTAAATGAAAAAGAAAATGGAAAAACGGGGCCTTATATAATAATATAAATCGCGCAAGACGAATATGTGACGACAGTAAGTTCATCCAGTATAACTCGTTCCTAAGAAGAAGCGTATCGCATCGTAGCGTGTGTTACCTCAATTGAAACTTCTTAATAAAACGAAACATTTCCATCTGTCCTTCAGTATACTGCTCGATCACGTCTTTGACGTCATACGGTCGACATTCTTCCTGAACGAGAAAACAAAAATATGCATTTAGGGATATGTGTTTACTGGCATCAAAGGAAACAAAAAATGCATTGTGGGATAGGTATTTATTAGTATCCAACAAACAGAACATTCTCTGGAATATAATACTTTAATATTGGAAATACAGGACGGTGTGGAAGGCAATAAGAAACAATGTTCTTGTTAGCTCATAACTACTGATGATTAGAATTTGGGGTATCTTAACCAACTGGGGACACATCGGTTTTCATTTCCATATCTTCATATTGAAAGGTAGGGTGAAGGTACACTCTCTATATAGCAAACATTCCAAAGCGGGCACCTCCTTATAGCGGGCACTTTTTACATGAACAGATGTCTTTTCTCCTTGAAATACAGACCTCTACTTAACGAACACCTCCTTATAGCGAACACTTTTTACATGAACATTGCCATTCCACTGAAACTAAGCGGGCAG
This sequence comes from Turritopsis rubra, assembly GCA_039566895.2. Classification (NCBI taxonomy): domain Eukaryota; kingdom Metazoa; phylum Cnidaria; class Hydrozoa; order Anthoathecata; family Oceaniidae; genus Turritopsis; species Turritopsis rubra. Next base: position 6,585,970 of record CM077617.1, on the reverse strand, counting down.
AAAAAAATGCGTTGTGATGTCAAAGCTTTCTAAATTTAGCTCAAACAAAAACCATCAATCAGTTGTGCTGATTATGAGAAAAATATGGAAAGCCACAGCCGCCTACGTTTATTGAAGATGCAATCATTATTTCAATGAAACAAAGTCTCTCTGGAGGAGTGTTTTTTTATTGAAACAGCAGGCAATAGTGCTTGCCATTCGTATAGAAAACACTCCTCCTCATATACTTTTTGAAGATTTTGCCCACTGGGGATTATGAGGTTTGCATGTCTTTTTAAAGGAGAATTAATATTCTCAATGAAATTTGAGCTGTTCGTCAGAAGTTTTTCTCTTAACGTTAATTGTCCTTTAACATCAAACATTATCAACCCTTTTTACGCAGGCCTAAATTTGGTCAAATTTAATGACGTGGCGTGTCAAAGGGGACGGTGTTAGATGTGTGTCAGTGAGAGTTTGACCGTGGACTTTTCAAAAATAACACCAATTAAAAACGGGGGAGGAAGACGGGTTAAGAACTGGAAAGAAAGGCAACCTACCCTGAACTTTTTGAGAACCACACGTAACTTGACTTTACGAAAGAAACGAATGGCATTCTTCTCACTCTCCTCTAAACTGAACAGATAGGCGAAGAAAAGAAATTAAAATACAAATTGTAAACAGAGAATTACAATGATTATTCTTTGCATTGTAAATCCAAATCGGTTCAATTAATCGCATAGTGTAAACGCTGCTTTACTCTCACAAACGTATTTTTACGTTAGCAGCGAAAGCGAATACTGTATTAAAACACCCCTGGACTCCTCCTCCTCCTCCAGCCGAAATGGTATTTAGTCCACGCTTTAGACTCTGCGAAATTCCCTTTACGAAACTATATAAATTGTATGAACGCAGGCTAGGAATTTTCAAAAGCTCATCAAAACATTCAATAGGTATTTTTTTGTTGGTATTTTACCATTTATTCCCATGAAATACAAAAAGGAGGTTTCAGTTACTTCCAATGCGAAGTATATCACTTATATTGTATTAAGTATTATTTTGTTGCCGAGTCATTCGTTCGGCTCACCTACAGTTCATTATGAGAAGTTTCATAAGAAGCACTTTTACTCTATTAAACGACTTTCTTATAAATATTCTTGTTTGTTATTTGAACGTTTTTGTTTACTTTGTTTGTCAAAGTTTAAAACCCAGTATTTGGATAGAATTTTCGTTTTTATTTATTATAATATTTTTTCGATGAAGACGTTTTTTTGTTTCTTTTTTTGTTTTGTTTTGGCTCTTATATATATATATATATATATTTTAAAATAAGATAAGTATCCATGGTTACAGCTCACAAATGTATATTTCTTTCGTTTTAAGCAATGCTGTTTCTTTATTAAACCTCGTTTACACTTGACAAAGTTTAAAACTCGGCTGAAGAGTTTGTATCTATTTTGTTCGTAGTACGACAATTCTGCTACCGTTTTGCGCCATATGGTTCTTGTTTTTACTTTACTTTATCGAGGCTGGTTGCCAAGGGAGTTTGCAGTGATTCACCGTTGTGGGCCTCCATCAGGAATGTATACCCCAGATTTTAAGGTGACAACCAGCACATACCAGACTGATAGATGATTGTGGTGTTGTTATTTTATTTCAGGCACTTTTTTTCATTTCATCATTATCATTAGCAATCTTTTAACCATACAGTTGACTTTCGATAAGTGGAACCTCAACGGGACCGAAGAAAATGGTTCCACTTAGCGAATGTTCCACTTATCCGAAGTTGGCCTTTGTTAAGGCAAACCCAAGGGAGCAACGAAAATAGTTCCACATATCGAAAGTTCCACTTATCCGGGGTTCCATTTATCGAGAGTCAACTGTAGTTCTAATTAAGTTCACATCCGTTATTTATTTATTCAATGCCTGGATTTGAACCACTATCAGCTACCACCCTTGCACTACGAGTCTTTTGGCTTAACAAGTGAAACTTACACCCCTCCAGGGGCGTTTAATGGGGCGCTGAAACATCAACATCAACAGAACTTACGGCCTGAGCTTGAGGTCTTGATTACTATGATGCGCGGTTGCCGCAAGCGGATTTCGGCTAGAGTGCAAACCTAAAAATGAGATGACGATAAGAATAAAAACAAGGTTTAAGTAATAATTATATATTATATTATATAGTAGACTCGCTATAATTTGAATTCTCAGAGGTTCGAATTACGGAGGTTCGTTTACAAAAAAATCATAGGTACCTTGAAATTAGTTCGAATTAGAGAACTAATTACTGTATGAAATACAAGAACTGCGTCACGAGGTGTCTGTTTTAATACACCTACCCCAGTGGGCAAAATCTTCAAAATTCTATGGGGAGGAGTGTTTTCTATAGGAATGGCAAGCAATATCCCCTGAGGTTCCAATAAAAAAAACACTCCTCCACAGAGAGTTTTGAAAAAATACCATCCAATGAGACACTTATTGTGATGTTATGATATGAAAACTGGATCCACATTAGAGATCAAGTTGGTAAATCATAATGGCAGATGCTGAAATCTCGACTCGTTGTTGTTATTACAACAATGATTTGTCTTGATGTCATTTAAAGAATTTAACGATGAGGGAGGGGGCATTTCATTTGCTTTATTTAAAGTCGATTGACAAAACATACATAAGAAAACAAATAGTTTGCACAGTCGCAAACTTATCAAAATCGAGTAATCGACAAACTCGACCCAACCAACTCGACAACAATACTCAACAAAATCGGCCCTCAGGAAAATCCCTCGCTCTACGAAAATGAAACTTCCCTCACTTACTTTCTTGATATTCAGGAGGTAAACTGACAATAGTGGCTTGGTTCTCCTCAATGTTGTGCGGACTGACTAGAAGTAAATTGCCATCCGATTGACATCGATCGCGCAGATCCAACGCCGACGGGATTGTAGCGCCGATTGAACTTCGCCTCGAATGTATGGCATCTCCGTCTGTAAATGAATACTTTTGATGCGAATTCTGAAACTTCTTGCGCAAATACGAAATTTTACGCGCATTAGTTGGTGTCCCTGTTGGACTTCGAGAGTAAATGGAAAACTTCTTGTCTCGTGTCACAGCTAAAGATTGATGAGGTGCCCAGGTAGCATTAAACTCCACCCTAGCTTGTGATGCATAAACTTTCCATGCGTACTCAAGAAAAAAAAGAAAAGAAAAAAAGTTAATATAAAACAAAACCGCAAAAGAGAGAAAAAGAATGCTCATATTTTCAAAGACATAAAAAACAAAAAAGTTTTCAGAGCCAACAACAAGTAACAAGGGGGAAAAGTCAGGTCAAAATGATGTTTCACTACTATGCTTTAGTTCCCAATAGTATAAAACTAGTATAGCGTGTAAAATGTTTTTACAGGTTTATTTTCTCCATGAGTTAACGCCCCACACCCATGATCTTGCACTCTCAATATTGGGGCGAGAAAAAATAAAATTACATAATCCAAAAGAATAAGAGCTCGAAAAGTTGATCAAAAAATATATGGGATCGCGTGCTGACGTCGAACCGTTACGGTTATATCGTCGATCAACGATTCTAATGACGTCACACCCGTCCCAAAAAATGCACAACGCTTATTAGTAATAAGATGAAGTAAATTCTCTTTGTAAAAAAAACCCACAAGAAAAACAAAACGTTTGTTTCACTCACGTTGCCGTCCTCGTTGTCGTCATAGTCCGACAACGTGCAATGACGTCACTTATGTGCATAAGGAACCTGCAGAGTCAATCATGCGGAAACATCAAAAAATGGCAGGGAGAACAAAGTGGATTTTCGTTTAGAAGAAATCTGTCATCAGGATGATTTTTAAAGGGATCACGAGGACAAAATATAAACAAGACGCCTGAGGGCGTGAAGGTCAGCGCACTATGGATTTGTGTTAATTTGAAAGAGGACGCCAGTTTGTGTTCAAAGGTCTTACTCGAGCTCAACTCCCCCTCTGGCTTCGTGTCTAAATAATCATTAACAAATTAAAGGGAAAATTTTTATTGTTCCTTGCTTCGTAATATAGGAGGGTTATTTAATGATAATTATCTTCTAACATCAAAACGAGGCGAATAAGAGAAATCTGTGTATAAATATGATCTCAGAATCATTTATCTCGAAATTCATTACATGAAATACCAGCGATCTGATCGCTAATTTCTGAAAGCTTAAACAATTGGGTTTGTCATTCAGATTTTTGGAACCGGAGATATGAGTGGAAGCATTAACTACCATTTCATAATCAGCAAGAAATTCTCTTCATTGTTTTCTTAATGGAATCAAGATAATAGTTTGATAGAAATTGAGCATAACATAAAGAATTCAGTGCAGCGTATTTCCCTTTTTTGTAAGATTGATTTGGACGCAAAAATAGCGATCTAACATATTCTTATTAAAAATATATGTCGCCTCTTCTGGCATGTTCATGTACATACTCGATATCGATTTTCAGGCAGGTGATGTTACTGATGTTATAATGTTACTCTGTGGGTTCGATATGCTTTAGAAATCGATTTCATTTTTTCTTGAGCAGTTTTTCCGGATTCAGAAGCTTCTTTAACTGCCTGTTTCATCGCTTCTGATGATTCATCTTCTGATTTCGAAAGATATGCACACATATAAGCGACTGCCTTATAAAAATCTAGCACAGGTTGAATATCTAGATTAGCTTCCCAAGCAAGCAACAGCACCTATCAAATTCACTTTAAACGTTCACCAAAATCATGTTTTACTAAAAATTACATTGAAGAGGGATGATACTGAAAGATAATTATAAACATTTCTTTGTCGATATTCAATTCAGTTAAGATAGCATCAATCGATTTTGGTTCTTGATAATCCTATTTTGTTTGATCATTGATATAATTATGTTTGGGATCTAAGTTGTCATCAATATATTGCTCTACTTTACCTAGAAGTTCTTTCTTTTCCTTAAAGATTTTAGTTTTGTTTTCTTGAGAAATGTCTACTAACGGCTCTGCAATAACTGTTCTTTCACAAAACAATTTACCAAATAAATATCTACAATCAACATTTTTGTATTCCCGACACAATTTGGAGTGATGATGAGTCTGAAAGGTTTTAACTAAGTCATGTAATTCGTCAGTTTCTTTGTCAGGGAGTTCACATTTAACAACACTATCTACAAGTGTAACATAATCTTCGTTTGTGTCCGCAGAAAGTTTTGGTGCATTCTCAAACCCAAAGTAAGGAGTGGATATGAGGACTACCACGTACTTGGAATCCTACTCTAATTGCATAATGTAACACTTTACGTAGAGTCCCATTATTGACAATATATTTAATAAAGTTTTCTACACGATATTGAAAAGGTATTGCTAGCAGAACAGGATTGCATTGAATAATTTTTGTTCTCTCCATATAGTTCATGCTTTCCAATTCTTTTTTCGTTACTTTTTTTCCGTTAAGTTTTTGAACGACCTCAACTAATTCATCCCAACGCAAATCAGCACACGAGACATGACATAGAGACATGAGAGAGTCATGAAGTAAGTTGGTAAACCAAGTTGTTTTACCATTGCAAGGACCTCAAAAAGAAATCTTTTCCAATATGCTGGAGTCCCTTTCAAGTTATTCATAAAGTAAAAGGCATCGTCAGTTGCGATGAGACCGCTAATAGTTTCCTTAAAACTTTTTGATAGGCGACCAGCCGTTAAACCTTCTGATTTTTTTCAGGGCATTGTTGATACAGTTATTGAGATTTAAATGCTGCGTGACTGACTGTGCATAGAAAATAAAATCAGGATCGGTCGCAAACTTCTGTGTATAATTGAGAAGCCTCTGATTGAAATATTTACAAGGACGCTTAACTTAACACTTCTCTCGTGTGTATATCCAAACTCGCCAGTAGGAAACAGATAAGGATGAGCAAGCGTTTCACAATTTTCATCACAAATCACAGGTAAAGGTTCTCTATTTTCACCAGGAGCAATTGTTACGTTAGAATTATCTACTACATTAAATGATAACTCTGCTGTTTCATAGGCTCCTACCCGAAAGTCATCCAGTGGATTAGAATCTTCTTCTTTGAGTCCTTCTTTAACTTCACTAATATCTGCCTCATTTACAAAGTGCATCTCATTATGATCATCATATTCAGTATTGTTAATGGCATTAATCCAGTAACTCTGTATATTTTCGATATTGATTTGAATATTGGCATATAAAGGGTTAAAGGTTTTCAGGTACATTAACACTATAGGTTTGTCTAACAAAATAGTTTGTGGTTATTTTTGTTTGGGTTAACGAGAACATTGTAGCGCAATGCCTCGTTCTTTCAAACGAAAATACGATACTCTCAGCCAAAATGTTTCATGATCGCATCTTGTTAGACAAACAAAACTCCTAGATGAACACTTGGGTGTGTTCAATTGCTAGTATATGGATAGCGGTCAAAAATAACTCGGACATAAAACACATGCAAAAAGTCTATGCGGAGGAGTGTTTTCTATAGGAATGGCAAGCAATATCGCCTGCTGTTTTAATAAAAAAATACTCCTCCACAGACTTTATAATACCTGTATAACAAGGGCAGCAGGAATACGTCTTCTGTTGAAATGTTTTTGTTTCTGATTTTGTGCAACTTGTAAGGCGAACCCCGATCCTAAGATACCCTACACAAAATAACAACATTAACTGATCGTGTGAAGAAGACAGAAAGGCAGAAAAAAAAATTGAAACCAGACGTTAGCCAAAAGTCCAAAGAAACATACCAAAACTGAACAACAGAAGGGGTTTAATCAGTAGATACCGGTAAAGCAAATTTTTATAGGGTGTGGCGAAAGCCATGCAGAATGGGATTTTTAGTGAAATTTGCAGTTGGCGATGGATTCACTTCTCATAAACATGAAGTAGTAAATCACCTATTGAGCATTATGGATGCACTACCCCTGGTTTTAGCAACTGTTTTTAACCACTAAATTGGTACATGTTCTAATACAAGGACACTCTTTTATGTGAAATTACAAATGTAAATTGAACTACCGTAAATGACCGATTTAACGCCCACTCGCTAATAATTGCCCAAGCCCGAATTAACGCCCAGGGTATTATTATTATTATTATTATTATTATTATTATTAATGTTTACCCAGGATAGCCTCTTCAGTTCTGATAGAACTGTTATCAATGAGGGTCCTGCGCAGGAGGTCGTAGAAGATTTAAAGCCCCATTTGGGCTACGGAAGCCGCAAGGATTCTTCAACCGCTCAACCAGACAAACACAGCACATTCCAAATTAAAATCTTAGATATCAATCCCGCTCTCAAGCTGAGTGGATCGATTCACACTGTTATAGTCGCTGGCATGACTCGGCCAGGATTTGAACCCTGGCCTCCCGCACTGGAGGCGAGCACTCTGCCACAAGGCCACCAGCCGGTATGGCGTTTATTTAAAATTAGGGAATAAATAAAAAATATTCACGTTTTGAAAAAAGGATATTTTATGGGTCTTCATCGAAAAAAATCTATAACTTTAACTTAAAATTGATCTTTTAAATAAACCCCCGTGCTCGAATAAACGCCCAGGGTAAAAGTTTGATTTTTAAATAAACACCCAGGGCATTTAATCGGTATTTTAAGTTATGTTCATTATGAGTGATGATCTTTTTATGTTTTTATGTTTTTAATATTTATGACTTAGCATAAAAAAGGCTGGTGATAGATTTTCTGTTAAAGTTTGACTGTGGACCTTTCAGAACTAACACCAATAAAGACTGGTATAAAAGGGGCCCGACATTAAAAGGGCCATTAAGGTAGCAGAAAAATAAACTCCAGTAAACACCTATAATGATGAATCAAAATAAAATTCCAAATAACCCAGTGGGCAAAATCTTCAAAAAGTCTATGAGGAGGAGTGTTTTCTATAGGAATATGGCAAGCAATATGGCCTGCTGTTCAATAAAAAAAACACTCCTCCATAGAGACAAAACAATATCGACTGACTAAACCTTATTACTTACAGCTGGTAAAGCAAAAAATGCAGTGCCGACAAAAGCAAAAATGCAAGTCAGGATCTTAGCAACCCAATTCTTGGGTGATATATCTCCATATCCAACGGTTAGCAAGGTGATCTATAAGATCAAGTTGAATCAAACATGAATATTAAAAGACTACCTGAATTTTGAATTGCTGTAACACACAGCTTCATGAAAAATTCTTTTGAGGTCTCAATATGAGGTGAATATATTTTTCTTTCATTTCAATTGTGCCACACTTTATACATCCAACCCAATATCTTTACCATATTGTTGGAGTAAATGGAAAACACATTTATGAGATACAGACAACAGAAATTAAGACATATCTGAGGGAGATATGAAAAACAACGAAAATTCAATTTTTTAAAAAATGTGGTTTTTATTCAAAAAATACATATAAAATTTTTTTATATGTATTTTTTTATATGTATTTGTATGTATGTATTTGTATGTATTTTATTTGTATTTTATATGTATTTTATATGTAGTTCCTTTTTGTTGTAGTTTCAGGAACATTGTATGAAAATCGCCATACAATAATAAAGCAAATGATAAGAAAATAAAATGATTGGATGGATGATGGATTGGATGATTGACACACTTATCTACCAAGTACTAAAACTGTTTATACTCATTCAAGAGACTTACAAAAGCGAAATACATTCCATCACCTAAATCATCCATTAGATCTGGTTCTGCATCACTTTTTTCGGCAAGGTAAACCAAAAAGGAACAGGCAACCAGTAAGATAAAGCTCATGTACCAACAAGTAAGTAACTCCTGCAGAGACAAACAACGAATGAACCAAAAAAAGCATGACAAATCAACAACAACCACAACAAACAAAAAGACAATAATATCAGTCTTTAATAATTATATCAGATATGAATTGTGTTCTTTAGAGCCTTGCTTAGTAAGACTGGCAAAAAAAACCCCAAAAAAACACAAAGTCTCACTTGTCTATGCTCATAAACCACATGACTAACAATCTTAAATGCTCCCCGTTGTCGGTCAAGACGTAAAATGCGAAGAACTTGAAGAAAACGCAAGAATCTAAAACAAAAACAGTTTTTTAGCCACAAGCTTTTTCTTTAATTCCCACTATCTGATTTGTCCTAGACGTATTCAAGACTTCACGAATCCGATACCTGAAGACAGAAACACTGAAGTAATTCGAATTGTTTGCATTATCTGTCGTAGCTACCACCACCACGGTAGCAACAATAACAATAATATCTGAAAAATTGAAATAAATAATCAAGAATGAATAATAAGCATGTTTTCATAACTATACTTCGTCTATTACTACCATTAGGAAGACCTGGCTCATTGTTGGTCAAGATTTTCGTTTGAATTAACTTTCTTAACTTTTTTAACAAAATCATAGCCCACCTTCATAGTTCCATAGTTCCGAAATGTGTCAAACAAAATGCTACAAAGCTGTGAGCTGAACTCAATCATTCATGACAATTTTAAATATGCTCACACATTTTAATCTGTTTCAAAACAATGCTTCTTTGCGAGACCAACCATTTTAAATGGGACTTTTCTCCATAATTATCATCAGTTATGAAATATGTGATAACAGTTACATACATACCTATCACCATATATGGCTTTTTAATAAAGCGTAATCGTCCCCAAAATCCCGTATAATTTCCATGACATGAACAGGACCAAAGTCGAAGAATGTATTCAACAGCGAATATTGCAATGAGTGAAACTTCCTGAAGATAAGGAAAAAAACAAAAAACAAAAAATAGAACAACACCAACAAACCGAAAATGAAATGAAAACATAAACCAAATAATGTTTGAGTGAAGGGCCGACAACATGTAAATAAAAGTGGGAGTGGCAGGCAATAAAGTATAGAAAAACTGTTGCACATCAGAGTTGGGAATATCTTGAAATATCTGAGAATGTAAAGCCTGTCGCCTTGCAACTGGGAAATTGACTTAACCCTAGAGATAACGTATAGGGTTGCTCTAACTTGTCCGAAGGCCAGTGTGCAGTCGGTCGATGGCACCAAATGGGCTGGATATGCTGCTTTAAAAGTGCATGAAAGTAAAGTATTGAGATACAGCATGAATGAGAATCGAACACAGGCCTCAGCGGTCGTACTGGATATTGTGTAGTGTAGAGAATTAGAGAAACATTATAGTCACAATAGGAGAATACTCACTAAGTAATTTACAGCATTCAGCATATCTCTGTTTTTCTCAAAACGTTTCATCGTCAGAATAACACTGAAGAATAAGCTACCAAGAATGAGCAGAAACCTAATGAAGAAGAAAAGAATAAAGAAGAGAATGAAGAATGAAGAAAGGTTCAGTCGTTCAAGGGTTTTCAAGTACAGATAGTGCAACAATGTCAGTAGAGGGAAATCTTGGAACCTTTGTTGTTGTTGTTGTTGTTTTTGTGTTTTTTTTTTTTTTGGGGGGGGGGGGGCAAGCTAAATTTTTCATTTATCATTATAAGGAATGGTTTTAATCAAAATCCCTTGTCAGGTTGGGGAACTTTTATTATTGCGAATAAGCTTATTGTTCTCAATTTCTCTGTACCTATGTACCCCATGTATTTCTAGGAATTATTCCAGCAGACAAAATTGACAACAACAGATAACAAGCAACATTAAAAAAAATAATTAAAATTCATAGCTTCCATCAGAGCTATCATATCCATTAGAGCTGATTTATAGAAAATATTAATTTTCAACGAAGACAATAAAAAACTAACACTGATGCATGGTAAATAATGGAAATGCTCGTCCGTGGGCGTTCCAACAAATTGAATATTTTAATTTTTAGCTCCCGATAATCATTCCTGGTTCTCTCCATTCTTCTCACTTTTGATATACCAGACATCTAAAAAATAATAGAAGAATCAGCCAAGTGGGTAGATTACGAATGGAATTTTTACCAATAGAATTCTCTTTTATGTTACAGTACAGCGTGAAAGAAACTTTATGTGTCCATGTAAGATAATTAGCTTTCAAGAAGGATCGGTGGCATTTCCATGTCCAGTTATATCGCATGTCTAAACAAACTGTACAGAATACAAAATATTTTTAATAATGACTTCATATTACACAAATTTGTAATCTTTTGTGTTTCCATATAAAAATTCATTCCTTCGCAGACGCGTAAAGTTCCTTTTTGTCTGTACTTTACCCAGGCATATTAAAGAAAGAACTTGTGAATAAAAAACTGTCCTCTATACATGCCACTTCTTCTGGAATAAACTTATTAGACAATCAAAAAGAAAATCTTTAATTATAAAACTGAAGCAAAAATATAATAAAACCTCCTTGTCTATTTGTAAGATATATAACTCTTATACAGTTATTTTTCTTATACAACTTTTAACTAATCTAACTTTGTCATACATTCTTAACTATCTTTCTTTTTCTTTTTCTTGTTTCTTCGTTAACAAACGGAAATGTAAACATTTGACTCATTGCAATGTTTTCCACCTATACTAATAGGCATACGGATGAAAAACCATTGCTACATTTGTCTCTTTAACAACTTTTTCCCTTTTTCGTTTTTTCACTTAGGACTTGTGACCAGGGCTTAAAACTCTTAGTATTAATATATAGACTAGTAAAGCGTGTAAAAATTTTTACAGGTTCATATTCCCCATGAGTTACTGCCTCCACGTTCCCTTTCTCTTTCAAAAACGTGACATAAAATAAAATCATAGAATTGCAAAGAATAAGTATCACTTAGTTGTAGAGCTCAAAATGCTGATCAAAAAAATGTATGGGATCGTCTGTGTACGACGTGCCGTTACTGAGATATCGTCGATCAAAGATTTTGATGACGTCACACCCGTCCCCAAAAAGTTTTAGACCTAATTTTTTTTATCGTCGCCCATCGCTAATATCGCAGACCCCCAAAAACGTCAGTTATCCCCATTGGTTCGCCAGATATTTGCCCTTAAATGTCACGTTCCATCAGGTATGCAATGCAATGTCCCACGTGCAAAAATTCACGTTGTGTCATTTGCTACTACAAATGTGCTAATACCGAAAAAAAAACAACAAAAAAAACGCTTGTCGCAGCATCATGGATTCTTTATTTTCTTTGCAAAATGGATGAATGGATGAATGAATGAATGAAACTTACCTTTTCAAGAGTCAACAATTCAATTCCTGAGTGAGCATAGAGCGGTTTTTGCGTACCAGGCATTGTTATGAAATTAGGCTCCCTAAATTGCTGCACAAGATGGTGCTTCATCGTGCCGTCACTGCAATCTTCCTCACAGTGCCTCTAAAGAAATGACATCTGTTAAGGTTACTGTAAAGGAAAAAATAGAAAAAACTCACAATTTCTGGTTTTTGAACTAAGTATGCGTCTTCCTCTAAATTTTCACATGCAATAATTTCTTAATCTTGAAAGTCTCTATTGGTAAAAAAAAAAGTGGATAAAGAAGTAAATAACAACAATTTCGCAGAGAGCTGATCTTTATAACTCAACATTATGTTTTGTTTCTAAACATTCCATTTTACACCTTTTCTTTTATAAAAACATATGAAAATCATGTTCTGAATGAGTTAAGAACTCTTTTTTCTCAGAACAAAATGTCAAAACTCCACTAATAAAGAGTTTCTGAAAACGAAAAAAGAGACATACCCACTCATCTAACATAGCTTAACAATTGCGTGTCAGCATTTTTAAAATAATTATTCCGTTCAAAAATTATTATGCAATAAAGCACAATGGTTCAAGAAATTTATACGGTTAAAGAAAAAATGAACATATCTTTTGAACGACAGAATTATTTTAAAAACGGTGACACGGGAGTTTAGGTTAAAGTACCAACTCCTGAAAGAAGTAATTTTCAAAGGAAAAACATTAGTAGTTGTCTGACAGGAACTCATTGAGTGAAAATGGTAGCCTTATAAATTGAGCTCAATTTTCCTAAAAATGTTTATTTTTAGATGAAAATATTTGTTCCATTATTTAGAGTAAGAAAAAAGCTTTCCAAAAATATATACTTTTATATAACTTATTTAATAGATTTAATGATTATATTGAGTGATAAAGAAAACACTGTTTTTCCTTTACAGTAACCTTATAATCAATGCGTTTTAATTTAGTTCTTGTTAACTTGAAGAATGAATAAAATACTACACACTATTCTTTTTATAAGAACAAAGGAGATAAGAACATAAGGTTTGAAAGGTCTAAAAGTTGCTTTCAACGGTATCCACTCAACCAAGGCTGTTGAATTTTTAAATTTCAGATATTCAATAGTGTCTAACTGAAAGACATAAATATGAACATCCTTAGGCTTCAAAGTTGAAAAGTTATGAATGTTTGAAGGCTTCATCTTATGCAAAACAAACAAAAAAGCTAAAAAATGTGTAGTTTAGGATAATAGATTGCTATAGTCTTCAAACCAATCAACTGTTCAATGAAGGTTCAATGGAGTCATTTGCAAGGAAAAGGCATTCATAGGAAATAAACTAAATAAAACTAAATAAAAAGAAAAAACCCAACAACAACAACAAAAAAAAACCCATACATTTTTGAAGAACATCCAACTAAGATTTTATTACAAGAGATCTGATTTTCGCACTCAGATTTTGCTAGTACCAGTATCAACAGAACAATACCACGAGTTGGAAACACGAGGAGGTAATCGTTTATAAAAATGTTTCAATTACAAACGATAATTGAAAATACTAAACCACAGGGCCATTGAAAAACAATTTTAGACAAAAAAACAACAAAATACTAGTGTTTATCTTAACTGTATAGATGATTTTCGTAAACATGTAAAGATGAATTAATTCTTTATTTTATTTAAAAAATATAGATACATCATAAATCATGAAGGAAATGTTTTTGCTTAACATTAAATAAGCACAAAAAAATAAGTATTCATTTCTTTGTTCTATTATTTTCATATGTTTTGACTTATCATTATGTTTAATCAATTTATTTCTTCATGTCATTTTGACGAATTTAACAGTGGTTTGTGGGAATTTCTAAATTTCTCACACACCTCAAATTCCTATTGCTAAAAAAAGAAAAAACGGAAAAAAGATATATGCATTCAGTTAAAAGTTTAAGTGTTTACAAAGTATTACGGTAATAACACAATACAAGAGTTAGACATTATAGAGATATTTTTCTATAACACACCATCAAATGCAATAGCAGATGGTGATTTTAGTAATTTTAGTTTATTTTAATATTTTATTAGTAGGTCCACAACAGTTATACTGAACAAGGCTTAATTTATACCATATTTGGGTGCAGTAACCCCACCCAATGCCCTACCCAATTGAAAGCAATGGCAAATGGTGAAAAACACACTCTGAATAGGGGTAGTGAGGAGTTAAAAAGGCGTTTTTTGACTTTTTATGTATTACCGCACAGGTGCCCTTTTGGGTTGGAATAAACATTAATGAAAATTTTAACCTACATATCAAATAAATAAATAAGTAAATTAATACTAAAAGTAGTGTTATAGCGTTTTCAGAACTACATTTATGAGGTAAAATCAAAAAAAAAAAAGCAAAACAAATTAATCTAATTTCCTTTGTATAAACAATCGTTTGGAATAATAATTATATTTTCTATTTACTTTCTATTTATTGGTTTAGAAATCAACATGGAAACAACAAACCTGTGGGACTTGTAAGGATACCACCGATTCATACATTATCGACTGACTGAACCTCAAGTTCTGGCAGTATCATCAACAATATTATAAAATGTCAAATCAGTCCAGGGGAGGATCGTAGATTCTATTCTGATATGCATTTTAAATAAGAACCTTTGTGCTATACAATAACATCAAAGTTGTTTGTTGCATTTCAAAAGGAGCCTACTAAAAGGTTGTTAGGTGATTAGATACACCATCAAGAAAGACTGTAATCATTGCATAGAAATTCTTTTGAATCACTGTGTTTAAGTATTTTAATATTATTATTCATTTTCATTTAAGTTGGTACAAAGGGATATCTAAAAGGATATCATAGTGATGTATGTTCAAACAGCAATTATAAAGTCAATAAAAATAACTTCCCAAAACTTTACCAACTAAAAGGAAAATTGCACTTTGTGAATAATAGACATGTGAAATTGCTAATAGATTATGTTGCATACAGTCATTTGTAACTTCGTATTTTTGTTTTGTTTTGTTGTTTTAAATAAAGCCTCACAGAATCTTAAAAACACTTCACATTTTGAGAATTGCCAGCCTGTAATTTGTACCTTGACAGCAACACAGTTATTCACTATTCATTTATGGAAAAACTTAACTTAGGAAAAGGAAGAGCCCAAGTTAATCAATGTTTGTAATCCATCATTATATGTAAGGTTTTACTAAACCAAAAGGCAGCATTATGATAAAATCACATCCTTTTATAAGGGTCAAACAGTCAGCAGTATTATTTCCATGCAAACAAAAAAATTAGAAACAAACAACACACAAAACAAAATTAGAAACAGGAAAACAAAAACAACAAAATCAATTAAAAATGGTCTCACGTCAAAGGAAAATTCATTTCCTTGATTCATTTCGCTCACTGGCAAAAAACTGGAAACAGTGTTAAAAACCACTACGAGACCTGATGAATGAACGTTTAACAAAATGAAAAGAACTCTTATTATCTTAAAAACGACCTGTAATGACTTCAATTCATTGTAAAGACATTTAGCTAAATAAAAAACTCATTCCCATTTATTCCCATGATTGGTTTTTTAATCAAATACTAAACGATTACATAATTAGAATATCATCAAAAAATTAGGTCAAAATAGCTAATATTAGTGCAATTAAATCCTAGTAGTATTAGGCAGACAAAGGAGACTTAAGAAGAGAAACATACAACTTTACACTTGCTTTTCAGATAAACTAACTTGCAACAATATTTCAATTATGGAATTAAATTAACGAAATGTTGAAGAAGGTCTTACAATTAAGTTACTTATTAGAAATAATTATCAAGATTGTTCTTATACGTAATGTTGGAATGAGAAGAGAATCAATTTGATATTTTGATAAACAAAATGAAAACTTATCCATAATGGGATAATGAAATTCTGAATTAATAATCATCTCTATAAAAATGATGTTTTGGAATTTTTTTTGTATCCTGTAAATAATACCTTCTTTAAATTCTAAGAAGTTTAGCTAACCATATTTGTTTTGGGAAAATTTACCAAAAGTAATCACAATTTAGGGAATTTTCTAAGACTATGACTTGAGTTAAAATCGAAACTTTCAAAGCTTTACAAGTGAAAGCTGAAATATACAATAACATGGTAAAATGCAATGGAATTAACTCACCGACCATAAAAAGATTTCAATCCAACAGAATAACGTCTTGTTTATCAAAGTTGATAATTGAAAACACTCTTAAACCTTTTCTATAATTCATAAAAAACAAGAAAAAAACAAGCATAATTGGATTGAAACAATACCTCTGATAAAATCATCATGTAATTAACGAACTATAAACACAGAGAAGACACAAAAGATATTAACCCTTAAACCTCCTGATAGATCTATGTATTACGTTGCTGTAACACTGATAATAAAAAGATATTGAAAATCTGTGTTAATCTCTACGATAATTAAAAGTTAGCACAGTTTGAGATTAAAATTTGATTGTCTGTTAAAAAAACATCTATAATATAATACAAAAATTCTAATGGGAGAACAAGTCCTTATAGGGAAATTTGGGAATAGTGATTTAGAAAAATGAAAAATGACACATTTTAAAAATAAACAAGAAAATACTACAGGTCAATTTGGAATGCATTGATTACTGGAAAACACACCAAACTATCTACTATGCATTGCCACGACATGGGAGTAGTATGGTCCGTGTTTTATCATGAAAAATGTCTGTGTTGATTAAGTTATATAAATTCTTACATTTTACTCTCTTCCATAGATTCCATAGAAGTTTGAGATTATTTCTGTGGCCTAAAGGAAACTGATTCAACAATATGCACCAAAAAATAAATCAAAACATGCAGAATTGGTTTTTCGTTTTTGACCTGATCAGGAAGTTTTTTCTGAATTTTACCCAATAAAAAACTTCCCGATGGGGTATGACTTCCTATGGAGAGCCAACTGTGCAAGCAGTGAGCCAGAGTCTGTTGACCGTAAAATACAGAACTGCATATAGTTTGAAGAAAGCACTTTCAAAGTACAGATATAAGATTATACAGTTATAAGATTATACTGCATTATGTACATAGTCATGTGCAAAATTTTTAAAGTTGGATGGCAATGTATAAGAATGCTAATTTTATAAATAATATTATGAACAACATAAACTTCAGGACAGCTTGAGTTTTAAAAGACTTTCTTTATAATGTAGTGAATAACTGAAATGCTATGAAATTCCAAAAAAGACTGCTGTCAATTGCCTTGCATGTTGCATGGGTCGACTAATTGCTTTCAACTCATCGTATTCTACAAGTTGCCACATTCATGTATCATGTATCGAAAGTTGAATTTGACAACAAAAACATACTTTGGAAATTTCACAATAAATTGCTTTTTTCAGACAATGAAAATGCTTGGATTATACGCAGCAAATGTGGAAAATAAACACATTGTTTTTTTTTAATAGAAATTAGCATAATTTTTATCTGTATTTTCATGAATTTTGTTTGATTTTTAGTAGACACAGAGGGTATGATAACTTTCCAAGTGATGTATTGTTCATAAATATTGTTTATAAATTTGTTCCATAATTACTGAACTGAATGTTTCAACATGGAATATTAATAATCAAGTCATATGCGGATCATGTATCTTTTTGTAGCTAGTAGAGGTGACACACATGACCTTTCTCCCGAGTTGTTTTTTTGGATAGGGAAAGAAAAGAGAGGACCGGAGTGTAGGGAGTGGTAAGAGTTGGTACCTAAGATTATTTATTGTCGATTATGTATGTAAGGTCTAAATAAAGTAGAAAATTGCGTAATGTGTTCTTACCTCGAAGACCGATCTTTCGTTTTTCAAAAGCTCTATCCGAAACAGACAGTGTCACGGACACAACAAATGCACATGGTACATTTTCATATGTCCACTTTGCCTTTTTAGTTTTTAGTAGCAAATGAGATTTTGCTTGGAACTTTCGCTTTCCTATAATGTGGTCAAAAGTTCATTTTATTCACTCCTGGCTATCTGTTCTTATTTTGCAGTTGTTAGTGGTATAAAAACCTAATTCATCAAATATTCCTGAAGGTAAAAATATCCTCTATAATATTGTAAGGGAGCGCTAGCAACGGAGAAAAAGCTGTCTGCTGTTAAAGAGAGAGGACGACATCCCCCAGTGTGGGCAAAATCTTCAAAAAAATGTCGGTGGGGGAGTGTTTTTTTATTAAAATATTACAAGATACTAGCTGCCCGGGTAAAAACTTTTTACCAATGCAATTCTCGTTCATTACAACGCGAAAGAAACTTTACATGTCCGCGTAAGATAATTAGCTTTCATGACGAGAAGGATCGGTGTGTCCAGTTCTATTATCGCATGTTTAAAACTAACTGCGGCATAGAACACAAAAGGATTTTAATAATGACTTCATATAACATAAATCTGTAGCTTTACGAAAATCTTTTGTGTTTCCATGTAAAAATTCATTCCTTCGCAGATGCTTAAAGTTTCTTTCTGGCTGAACTTTACCCGGACATATTAAAATAAGAACTCATCAATAAAAAACACCTCTACATGCCACTACTCTGGAGTAAACTTATTAGTTTATATCATAAAGACAATCTTTAATTATAAAACTGAAGCAAAAATATAATCATACCTCCTTGTCTATTTGTAAGATACACCACTCTTTTACAGTTATTTTAACAACTTTTAACTAATCTAACTTTATCATACGTTCTTGACTATCTTTCTTCTTCTTTTTCTTAAAAATCGTCAACAAACGGAAATGTAAACATTTGACGGAATGCAATGGTTTTCCCTATACTAATACGCATACAAATTTGGAAACCGTTGCCACATTTGTCTATTAAACAAATTTAAGGTTTTTTGTTTTTTTTACTTAGGACTCGCAACCAGGGCTTAAAAAGCTTATAGTATTAATATATAGACTAGTGCAGCGTGTAAAAACATTTTACAGTTCTCCATAAATTGATTTTTACACGCAATACTCCCATGATAAGTCTGTGTATATACAAAAATTGTTGTGTTTCTCCATGTTGGAATTATATCATATTTAACACAAATATTTTGGATCGATCATTCAAAGAATGCTATTATCCCTATTTTTCAGTGCTATTATTTGGGCTATTTAGAGATTTCTAAAGTTGTACAGTTGAACTAAAAGATTTAGAAAAGAGACAATACATAGTAGTCCTACCTAACCAATGGATACTCCTACCTAACCACGATAAAACGTCTGATATATAAGAAAATACCTTCAAATTTCCCTATTAACTAAAGCTAACAAAAACAATACCTTCTCAGACGTTTTTATCTTTCAATTCTTTATTCTGCTATGAATTGTGGAAATGTCAAAACCCAAAACTCCATTTGTGCATCATGATACAAAAACCATGTAAATATGTATGTAATCACTCTCTTCTTGCATTACAATCATTTATACTATTCAATTTTATAATCTAAAAAAGGTATCATTCAAATACTATCAAAACAATATGATAATGATCTTGCTACCTTCGTTTACCTTAATAATAACAATCCACATACTACAATAAAATACCAAATAAACTGCTAGCTACACATTTCGGTATAGTAGTCAAAACTAACTGATACGAAAAAGCTACGTTCAAACACATCAAAAAAATAGACATCGGTAGAAAATGATAAACTGATAACACATAACAGGTCTACATCGACTATCTCGTCGGATAGAATAGTTACTGATACTTATCAATGTGGTTATTCTTTATTACTGAACTTAAAGCGTTGAATAAAAAAATTAAAACAAAAACAAAAAATTATACACACAGCGTCTTCATTCTCATTAAGAAATGAACGTTGAGAAAATTTGATGAACTTTCGAACGCAAAAAAACATTGCATTGCGTTCTCCTCTGGGTGGCTTTATGATGTCTTCCTTTAGGCACAACAATCCACGAAGTCATAAAAACCCGTAAGATGGAGCTAGAGATTCTCCTAATGGGAGATTCTCCCTATACTAATACGGAAAAACAAACATCCATTGACGAACTTCCCGAGAAATTTTACCTAACGTTCTTTCTTTAAAAGTTAGGTAAGAAAAAAGCAAGATTTAGTATTAGTATAAGAAGATTGCTTGCCATTCCTATAAAAAAAACACTCCTCCACAGAGACTTTTTGAAGATTTTGAACTAATTTTTTCCTAATTAGCATTTTCTTTTCAATAGGAGGATGATGAGAGCAGGGATGGATTTTGATTGATGGATTTTTAAAAAATCGGTTTTTCACCTATGAAACTCCTTATAATAATATTTTTCACCTATTTTGTTTTCAAAATAAACAATGGAGAGCAAGTAAAGAGAATCTGTCAATTATTTCAGGCCTGACCTTTTAAAAAAATATTGTAGGTGCGCTGATTACGCACCTCAAAATTATGTAGGTCCATGATTTTTTATATTGTACAGTCACAACATACTCCCATCATATGCGTGGGATATCAATTCCTGAGAACCCAAATACAAAGATCTTTCATTGGATCACAAAGGCTATTAAAACTGAATAATAAAACAAACTCTTTATACATAATATTTCTTCTTGGAATTAATTTGACAAAACCTTTAAATGAGACTCTTATGCGGGATTGGCATCCTAAGGAAAATATCCTCTACCCGTGATCCATAGCAGCGCTGGACAATAAAGCCTACACTAGGATCAATGGCGGAGTCACTCCTTTCCCAACATAATCATCCTAAAAAGTTCCAGTTGAATTATTGGGGAGACTTTAATCATTTTGCTCTTAGAAGATGTGTTAAATTTGAATCATTTTTTTATCTGTTATGTTTTCTGCAATATTTCAGCCCCACTTTTTTGAAAATGAACGGGAATTCCAGATTGTTAGGTTAATCATTTCAGCTAGCAATGACTTTAAAACCAGTAATGGTGCAAATAATCTAGAAAGTCTACAGACAAATAATGACAGAAAACAATTTGCAATTTGCATGTCCAAAATTTGCACAAAAGCTGCCTCATATTTTTGAATATGATAAGGCCACTCTAAAAAATATGTTTTGTTGGTGTCTTTTTGGTCATTAAAAGTGAGTAGTTTGCATAACAAAATGGACTTTGACCAGTTTTGTGTGCTTGTTAATACAAACATTTGTTTGCATTTATTTTTATGAAACTACTGTAAAAATGCAATGAATGGATATTGAATCATCATACACTGGTGTATTGTTCATTTTCAACTTAATTTCTGTACTTCTGAATCTGTATCGAGGCCACTGTTTGTTTGTACATAGGAATGGTTTCAGTTTTCAAAAATATTAAAAACATGATGAAAATATTTTATTTTCAGCTGAAATGAAAAAAGACAAAAGATGAGTAGAGTACAGGAACGTACCATATTTTTCCCTGTTTCGTCAACCACGTTTCACCATACACTTACATCGGCACCTAATGGGATAAGCTTGAACAGAGAAGGTACGCATTGTGCTGTTGGTGGTAGAAATCTACTCAAAGTCTTTAGTATTGATGAGAAACGATTTACGGAAAAAACTAATCTAGTAGTTGGACCAAAGAAACTGAACTACAGTATAATTGATGTACAGTGGCATCCATTGGAAGACAATATCATTGCTTCTGCAGCTGGAAATGGTGCTGTAATTTTATGGGATGTGAATAAGGTGAACGAATCCAAGCAGGAGCATGTTTTCCAACAGCATTTTCGATTTGTTAACAAACTTTGTTTTCACCCCACTGATCCATCATTACTGATGAGCTGTTCACAAGATGGTAACATGAATTGTTTTGATATCCGTAAAAAAGAAGTACATGCTACATTCTGTGGTAAAACAGAAGGAATACGTGATGTTCAGTTTCATCCATTCGATAGACCAATATTTTGTGCTGCCTGCGAAAGTGGCAATGTGCAGTTATGGGACTTGCGAAAGCCAGATCATTACTATAGTCAGTTTACGGCACATACTGGTGGTCCAGTTTTTACACTGCATTGGCATCCTGAAGACAAGTTTTGGTTGGCAACAGGAGGACGGGACAAAGCTATTAAAGTCTGGGATACACAGCTTAGAAGTCACCCAACGCATGTTATTCAAACTATTGCTCCTGTGAACAAAATTAAGTGGAGGCCAGGCTATAAATACCATATTGCTAGCTGTGCCCTCTTTTTAGATAACAATGTTAATATTTGGGATATCAGACGACCCTACGTACCATTTGCTGCATTCGAAGAACACAAAGATGTAGCAACAGGCCTTATTTGGCAAAAAGATCCAGATATTATCCTTTCGTGTTCAAAGGATAAAACAATTTACAACCATATAATTAAAGATGCTGAACGACCCAATGAAAAAGCACCTCCAGTTGCAATGAGTATATCTCCCAATGGAATACTTGGTCGAGCTTGTCCAATCAAGAAAATTCAATCTGGAAATTATGCTAATGGTAGACTGAGTCTAACGATCCCAGGGGTACCCAATGTTAAGAAAACGTCTGCCGCACAAGAATTCAAACCTGAAAATAGTATTTTGAACTTTTTCGATGTACGAGAACATCTTGAAGAAATCGTTATTGAAAAACTAGCTAAAAACTATAAATTTCACGGTTTGCCATTTTCAGATTTGTGCGACCACAATGCACGTGTTGCCGAGCAACTGTCGCTTGCTGACAAAGCTCATACATGGATGATAGTAAAACAGCTTTATTTGGATAAAGATCAGACTGAAAAGGAACAGCATATGAATCTAAACTCCAACTTTCCGTTACCCAGTCCAGCACTTTCAAGTCAGTATTCAGGTGATGTATTTCAAAGAAAACTGGACACTCCAGAAAGCTTCTCAGAAAACCTTTTAAATGATTCCGATGGCTCTGATGATAATGGAAGCTCTGTGGAATTTCACACACCACTCATAACACAATACAATGATTTGACCTTGGGGCCCGAATTAGATGCGGTTTTCGGTGACGAAGACTATAACATGCAATTCATATCAGCAGAAATTGGTAATGAAGATGATGACCTTGATCTTCTTCCTTCGGAAGCCATACAGCTTCGACAACCCTTTGGTGAGAAAGCTGTATCTTCAACAGATGATGCCGGTGAAGATGTACACGAAAAAAATGTAGAAGGTCAAATACATGCCTTGGGATTGGATCTGCCTCGTTGGAACTACGAAAGCTTAGTTCAAGAGATGTTATTTCATTATGCAGAACAAGGCGATTTACAAACATGTGTGACAGTTTTGTTAACTTTGAAGGAATTTGGTCGAATTTTGATTGATTTAACCACACAGGAGGAGTGGTTTCACGGATATTTAGATATTTTGTACCAGTTGCATCTATTTAATATTGCAACGGACATCATAAACCACTCACCCATGCCTGTCAATTCGCTTAATCAAAACTCCACCACATTTCACATGCAATGTGGGAACTGCAACAAGGTAATGACTGGCACTGCTCCCGGGTGGTACTGTACACATTGCAAAAAGGCAGCACAAGTTTGCAGCATATGCCATATTCCTGTCAAAGGTTTATATGCTTGGTGCCAAGGTTGTGGGCACGGTGGGCACATGCATCATGTTAAAACTTGGTTTCAAGCCAAAACATATTGCCCTGCTGGGTGTGGCCACAAATGTGAATATTCGTGAGCATAGTTACAGTTTGTTTTCAAATTTTGAATTTTCAGATTTTTATATGCTTCCTTCTGTCTGTAAAGGGTTTTAAGTGTGATGTACATAATGTGACTGTCCGAGGGGAAAAACTAACATAGATTTTATAGATTGAAATTATAGATAATATATTCTGAGAACAAAAGAATTGCCTATAAGTTTGCCTATAGTCTATCTAATAAATAAACTGTTGCATATAGATAATAGACTATAGGTAATTGTTTACCTGATAAACCTACAATATGGATAATATAGATGAAGTTATAGGTATATAGGTAATCTTTATCTATAACATAGATTATAGATAAAAATTATGGATAATATAAGTATGTCTTTAAATTCATGTTAGTTTTTCCCTTGGACAGTCACATATCGGGAACGAATAGAACTGGCAACTAACTTGAAAAATGCATCCCTGTGTATATTCCAAGTAGAAATTTTCAAAATAAAATCCTTTAGCATTTGTATGTTTGAAGTCTTTGATATTTGAAGAAGTGGTTGAATTTTGTTTCATGCTAGCCCACTGAAAAGTACTCATAAAGAAACTTGTCAGCCCAAATTCTTTCTTATGACTGAATGTTATATTACTGCAACTTCAAGCTTAAAATATCACATAAAAGGTTCTAGTCTGCGGAGATTATAGAGTTTTATAAATGTAAAAGACTTCATATGCTTCTGTTTATATGACAAAAAAGGTTGATTAGCTAATATAATAATAACTTTAATGAGTTGCAATATTTTCAATATTGAGTGGATTTGCTGCTGCATTTATTCTATGACCAAGCTTTCTGCAAGTATTTACCATTGAATCTGCACAAGGAAGAAAATTTGCCTCCATGTTTTCTTTTTATTTGCCTTTTATGATTTTGCTTTTACATTGCCCTCTGCCATTAAACAAACATTTTTGACCAAAGAAACTGAACTACAGTATAATTGATGCACAGTGGCATCCATTGGAAGGCAATATCATTGCTTCTGCAGCTGGAAATGGTGCTGTAATTTTATGGGATGTGAATTAAGGTGGACGAATCCAAGCAGGAGCATGAATATTGATTTTAAGCTTTGGTACATTTATGCGATTGTATTATCCTTGAATACTATATTCATGTGGCATGGAGAAGCATATTGGAGCTGGACGTTTGATAAACTGGTTGTCATATTATTTAACAAGTATGTTAAGTTCATAATTATAAAAGATTTGAACCTGATAAAATTTGGGCTGAAATTACTGCCCAAGATCTATAAATGACTTTATCAACATTTTGACCAAATTTTGCAATACAGAGTTTGGAAAAGCTTATGTGGACGGAACCTATAACCTTGAAAGTTATCTAGGAAAGGGGAAATCCTTCTAATTTTGTCTTCAATTCATTACCTTAGGGACGTCTTTATACAAAATCATCTTTGGTTATGGGACAATCATTTGGAGTTTCAACTGCTGTGAGTCCTCTAAAGAATGACAAAAGGTATGGTGTTATTATTTCGCTATATCCATCAAAGTTTGTTTGAGATGGATAGATACACCAAGTGTAGTTGTGAGCAACATTTTGTCACCCCAACACAGGTTCATTTTATTTGTGTTCAGTGATATATTCTTAACAAACCCAACCAGTGAACTCATTACTATGATGTTTATAATGTATCTAATCTTTTGATACAGAACACAAAAGCAATTTTCCAAATGCCAGTTTTTGGAGCTTTTCAACCTATTTGGAGATAATCTACTGCCTGCATGACAATGTAGCAGAAAATTGGCTAATGGTTCATTATGTCAAGTTATTCAAGAAAGCTGAAAATTTCCTATTCAGTGTATTAAAGAGTTTTTATTAACCAAATCTGAATAACCAAGAGAGAAAACAATTTGTTTTAAATCACAGTACGGTGTATTCAATGTGACAAAAGTCATTTCCTCGTTCTAGAAGCTGATCCAGTGAAATTGATTGATGACGAATACACTTTACCTGATGTCTTTATAAAAGGCTCAAATATTGAATTGTTAATCTAAAAGAAGTAGGTTTTATGTCAACAAATTTAGGAAAAATCTGCTTATTTGCAAACTGTAATTTTATAGGACCAACAACTTCCTCTTTCTTAACCTTCAAAGGTATCATAGTTATTCTAGATCCAAGATTATCCAAGGGATTAATGGTATCCAGTTAAATTAGATTAATCAGGGAAATATCTACAAGTAGTATTAGAAATTTATGAGGAAGATTGAATTACAGGTACCTGCAAGTTGTCCTATGTCCGCCCTCACCATCCCATGTAAATAGTAATTTCATATTTACAGTGTTTCTTTCCCGTTGTTTTATTCAGGTCCTGGCCGATGTTTTTGTGGGAACACCAATCATGGAAATGGTCGTCCATAAATTGTTTATATGTTTATATTTTTAGAAATTGTATATCTTATATTTAAAGTGATTAAATATATTCATAATAATTAATTTTTGTTTTATACTGTTTTTTAATATTGTATTTATTTGTAAATAAAATTATTACACGGTAGTCTACTGATTAGTAAGTCATGAAAGTGAGTCATGAAAAATATTTATAGTGCAGTAACCTCGACTTAATTTCCTCATTGTGACATCCCTGAGCCTCCTCACTATGTTCTATAAATCCTTCACCTTTTAGATTTTTCTAGCTTTATCAATTATTTCATAACATCCTACTCGGTTTATTTGTTTATAATTTGTTTATGTATAGCAACCACACAGTTTTTAGAGTTTTCGGATTTCTGTAGAGCATGAAATCAAGATGCGTAGAGAGAGTTACAGTCGTCAATGAGAGTTTACAATCTTCAATGTTTTTTCTTTTTTATCTAACTATCCAAACCTATGCAAGTTTTAATCTATACAAAATAGCACAACTTGAAAGATACATTACTATATCACATTTTGCGAAAATTGATTGGCTGATATACATATGGCATGATAACGTTACTGTGATACATGTAAGATTTTTTTTTGACTATTTTTTTGTTTCTTATGTTTTCTGTTGCTCACATATGTATGAGATTCTGTAACTCTCGCTACACATCTTGTTTAAAACACTCTTGAATATCATGTGGAGTATTGTTAAAATTTAAGGAAGATCATTTAAGGAAGTTCATAAAAATAATTGATTTACAAATAGATAAGAAATTCGTATTATATAAGTTAGTAAACTGAAATAAAAAGTTGCATTATTAAAATAAGAGTTTTTTGTGTACATGTTGTGATTATTTTTACAGCCTTGGATATGTGAACAGCATAGCTTCCTCCTCCAGGGTATATGTTTTGTGTTTCTAAATTAATTTTTAGTGTTTGTTTGTATTATGACTAACAACATTCAGCCTGGTGCAAACGAATCAATCAGTATACAACCAGCACCCAGCCTTTTTGTTTGTTGTTAGACTCTAAGGGAATGTTTTTGTGAACTCTATTCCTCATCTTTTCTTTGTAGGTGTCTTCGAGCCGCAGTTCCTTTACAATTGTGTTAAAATAACCTTTTAATTCCCAGCATTTGAACCGTTTTCTAGTTTTTCCTCTTTTTCTGCTATAGTCTTGGTGATCTAATGTTTCAAACAATATCAATGTTACAAGGACTTTCTGTAACTGACTTTGTGGCTGACATGTTGAAAATGACAAAACAAAAATAATTTCAATGTTAAGTATCATTTTGAATGAAGAGCGAAAATGAAATTTGATATTTTTAAACAAACTTGTTTGATGTTTGATGTTTTATTTGTTTGCGCAAGGCTTTGGATTTTGTGAAGCATCTTAATCATTTACTTCAAACTACGGATGGTTGATGTCCTTATAGTCATTTATAGAATTCATAATTAAAGTTATAGTTAAAGTATTCTCTATTCTCTGGGATGTAAAAGTAATTAATATAATCTAATTTTATATATTACTGATGAAGCTTTTCTAAATGCCAAATCTTCAGTTATTCAATTTTTTGATACTTCACAAAGCTTTTATTTTTTGATACATATTTTTTATTCTCAGCTTTAATTTCTTTATCCCAAATGTGGAAATGTGTTTAAAAATATGTTTAAGGTTACTGTCAAGGAAAAACAGTGTTTTTCTTTATCACTCGATATTTCATTAAAGGGCCTACGACACCAATCACGTGATATTGATTTATGGTGCAGCACCAAAAATCATATTGAGGCGAGAGATGCGATTATAATATGGCTGACGGTAAAAAAAGGGAAAAAACACAACAATCGTGTGATTCATGTCGTAGCCCCTTTAAATCTTTGAAATATATACAAAAGTATATATTTTTAGAAAGCTTTTGTCTTAATAATGGAATAAAACTTTTCATTTAAAAGTAAGCATTTTTTGGAAAATTGAGCTTAATTTATAAGGCCACCATTTTCACTCAAAGAGTTCCTGTTACACAACCACTAATGTTTTTGCTTGGAAAATTACTTCTTTTAGAAGACGGTACTTTAAACTAAAATCGTGTGTTACCGTTTTTTTAAATAATTCCGTCATTCAAAAGATATTTTTATTTTTTCTTTACTCACATAAATTTTTTATCAACCATTGTGCTTTATGGCATAATAATTTTTTAACAGAATAATTATTTTTAAAATGCTGACACATGATTGTGTAGCTGTGTTAGATGATCAGGTGGGTATAGCTCTTTTTTTGTTTCAATGGTTAGTTGGGTGACAGGAACTTCATATTGGTGGAGTTTTGACATAAATTTTGTTCTGAGAAAAGAGAGTTTTTAATTATTATGCATGAACGTCATTCATAAATTCTGTTCTGAGAAAAGAGAGTTTTTAATTATTATGCATGAACGTTGTTCAGAAGGTGATTTCCACGCGTTTTTATAAAGGTGTTTGAAAAACTGATACAAAAAAATGTAGGGGATCACATGTTGATAACCAACCGTTACGGTGATATAGATATGTTCAAAATTTTGTTGATGTCATGATGTTCACCTTCACCAATTTGTCCCCTGGTTAAAATTTGAAACCCCAAGTTCCTTTAATTTTACTTAGATAACTTTGTCTGAGGGTTATTCGAGACAAGCGTTTATTAAGTATGGCATTAGATGGAGTGGTAGTTGATTTTTTGCTGATGTAGTACTTTTGATTTTTAGTAAACAAACAAAATGCCAATCCCCTCCTCTACTGGACCATTTAAAGTTGGATGTGTTGATATCATGACTGCTGCTTCATCAATACCAGTAAAATTTGATCCAGATACTGTTTGTAGGGCAGAGCTTGGTACATTTATGCGATTGTTTTATCCTTGCATTGATTCAACTTCTCATTACAAATTAGCTAAATGGCTTCCTGAACCAGGGCAGTGGTTATACTCATGTGGCTTTGGGAAACACCTACGGGCAGGCAGTTGGTTCAGCTGGGTGCTACATTATTTTACAAGTATGTTAATTAAATTGTTCTTATTGACTTCATGATATTCATTTGAAAGAATTTCTTCAAAGGTTGACAAAAGACAACTATTATTATTTATCTGTTGGTATTGAGGAAATTCACCAAAAGAAGATAGTGAATTTTGATTTTTTTGACTGCAACTAATTGGAAGGGTTCTCGTCATCATCATCATCATCATCTTAACGTCCGTTTTCTATGCTTGCATTCAAAATTTATTGCAGTTAGCAAGATATTTCTTGCTATGTCATTGAGAAATACAATATTATTGCTATTTCCGCAAATATTTTACAATAGCAATCCTTATAATTAGAACTTTGTGGTTTTGTGCTTCTTTTTTTAATTTTTTTAAAAAAAAAATTATTATATTTTTTATATTTTATTATTATTATTTTTTTATAAAGTCCACTTCTTGCTTCTCAAGGACTTCTATCTAACTCGTGAAATCTTTTTTTTTATTTTAGAAAACATTGTTATACCAGCTTACCAAAATATTCCAATTGTAGACCAGCAATTATGGCAGAATCAACAGAATTTTGATGGCTTTAAAAAGAAAGCCGATCTGCCAGTAATTATTTTTAGTCATGGTCTTGCTGGTACACATGGAACGTACACTGTTTGGTGTACTCAACTTGCTTCTCAAGGATTTGTTGTAGCAGCCGTTGAGCATAGGTATAATCCATTTTAATATACTGTCTTACCTATCAAATGTTAAAGGTTTGATATAAATTTTTCTAAAATTTGCTTCTATGATAAGATAAGTTTCCAAAACATATAAATTATTATAGTTTGCATTGTTAGTTTCTGTAGTATAAGCATTTTTGTAAAAACCTTTTTGGTAGAAATGTCACAATTTAATAGCAGGACATAATTTTGTGAAAAAAATTCTATTATGTTACTTATTTACATATTTTTAAAATTTTACATTTCACAATGAATATAAACGTTTCCTTGGTAATGGTAAATGGAAAAAGAAAAAAGAAATTTATAATCATTCGCTTATGAATTAACTTATTAACCATGGTTTAACTGACCATAGTTTAACTGCTGTAATGGTATAGGAAATAATTTTGGTTAATTTGGCTAAGCGAACAGAAATCTGACGAAATATAAAGGCGAAAGAAATGTAAAAGGCGCCGTGATAGCAGCGAAATTTGTGGAGGAGGGTGTTAGCTATTAAAACATAAGAAAAAGTTTAAATAAACCCATTGGTGATACAGACTAAAAACAGAAATTATGTTAATGTACTCCTCCACAACTTTCGACATACCATTACACCTTGGTAATTTATATTATTTATATTATTCTCCCATGTTACATCTTTCAAGAACATTTTATTATAACATAAATATTTATCAGAACTTGAATTGTGTAATTTGCAGTTACTTCAGATATAAATTTATTGGGATAAACTAAGTTATTACTATCAGATTCGCTGATGTTTAAAAACATCATTTTGCTTCAATGACATCACAAAATTTTAAAACATCAAGATGTTCCAAACTAAGAACAGGCTGCCGATAATACGTTATCTATGTCTCATTTTAATTGTAAGAACATCATAATTTTTACAATAAAAACTGATTTTACATTTTCACCTCATTTCTCCTCTAAATTCCTTATTATTTTTGTTTTTTATTTTTGCATTGCAATAACAATTGTAATCGTATGTTTGAATACAGAGCAGTGTAGAATTGCTGTGACCACAGGGCCGATTAATCTGTAATCGGCCCGCCTAGCTGTAATCAGCCCTCTCAACTGTAATTGGCCCTATTGTATTGCAAAGTCAAAATATAAACAAAGCTTTAAGATTCGAAGTTTGTAAATTCGAATGTGATCATGGTCCGAATCATGATTGGAATCCATGATTCAGATTGTGATTGGTTTAAAAAATATGGTACGATAAAAAAAGCATGCGATGAAAAAGGAAAAGACAGGAAAATGACATCAACAAAATATAAGCATAACAAATCATACGATTAACCAGTTATAGCATGAACCTGGAGGGCAACTTTTGGATAATAGACGCTCACTGCGTTCGGGCTATTTTGAAAACCGTCAACATTAAACTCTGGCTATTAATCTTAAATTGTCCTAACTAATTGATGATTGATTACTGATGATTGTAAAGGTCCCCTACCAGACCTGATGTCTCAAAACATAGTTAACCTCACCAAAAAAAGCGATGGGGATGTGTCCAATGATAATTTATCATTAGAAATAACAGACTTGAAGTAAAAGGAGTTATGAAAAGTCATTGTTCACAAAAGCAAAAACCAATTATTATGAGCACTTAAATCAGACTTGCCAAGCCAACGGTTAGTACAGGAACTTAAAAATAAGTTTGATGAGTGTAAAGAGAATGTTTCTATTTATCACTCAGTTGGCAAATAAATATAAAGAAGCATATAACATTCATGTAATGGATGATCACGGCAGAGGGATTGTCATGGTAAATGAGCAAGATATGGTGCACTCCATGTTAAAGGATGTGTCAAACATCAGTACAATGGAATGCATCTTAAAAGAGTTATCATTTTATAGAACAGCATGGAGAGGATGGTGTTAAAAGACAACATACTCAAGAAGGTATATCATTCTTTTGATTCTATTTTTTTTATTGCAGTTGTGATTGAGGGAAGAATAAAATCTAACCTAAGTAAGTTTGGTAGTAAACCCTGAACTCAGAGTGAAGATACAGGATGTTGGAAGGGTAACAACCAAATTGATGCCATACAACTAAGAAGAGCAACAACTGAAATTACCGTAAGAAGAATTGAATTGAGCATTGGAGAAAATATGAGTCTGTAACGAAAATACAGTCAGCTTGCATAAACAACAAAACAACAAGTTCTCTATGGATGTATGATGTCATACAAATCAAAAGCAATTGGCAATGTCATTCCAAGAACTGAACCAAAGGGTTAAAACAACATTTTCACCGGCAAAACTTCGAACTAAAAAGGACTGATAATTCTGTGGTAGGTTACTGGAAAAGATCTCTGGAAGCAACTTAAAACAATTTCAATTCCTGTTTCTGATGGAAATAAAAGACAATATGATAGCTGGAAAGCGGGGTTTAATGTTTATCCATTAATCTCCGGCTACACCGGAATATAAATTGCTGCAGCTATGCCAATATATGTTTGGAGAAGTGTCGTTTCTGTATTGAGTCAACTCTCCATCCAAGAAAGTTTTGGCTTTGTAAATGGGATGCAACACTATTACAAAATGAGGAGAAAAACAGATTGAAAAGATTTTTTTGAAAACCACTGAAACATAGAGGATGTGAAAAATAAGTGTATATCCATCCAATCAAATGAATTTTAAATATAATACAGTTTTCTTATTGGCTAACAATTTAATTGTTTGATTCATTCATGTGCTTATTTATGTAAATATAAATTATCAATTTGTTTTTAAATATTACTTGCGCATTTTCATTGGCAATAGATGAAAGAACAAAAAGGAATAAAATTAGAAAACAGACTATTTTTGAACGATTTATGATGACAACATTTTTCTTTCTATTTATTGACAAATGCTAATAAATAAAAATGGTAATAAATCGATTTCAAAGATTAAAGAAATTTATCATAAATTATAATAAGTTTTTTTAATATCTATAATTCTTCCTGTGTATCATTCAGAAGTTTGTTAACAAATACAATAACAAAAAAGTTCTAAAGATGGATGTAAAAAATGAAAATGAAAAAAATTAATACAATAAACTACAAAGAAAATTCATTTAATCATTTAATTTAAAACTCAAAGGAAACATTAAATCCCCCAAGAAAGAAAAACCGAGGATAACGGAGGATAGTAATAATTATGTATAATTATGCCACAAAAAATAATGAAAAAGGAACTTTTTATGATTAATGAGGAATAATTATGTATTATTGACGTCCTTTATTGGTTTATAAAGTTTTAAAGTTTTTATAGTTTGTATGTGCAAAGGTATCCAGTTTTGTGACATCATCTACGCACATTTTTTTAATAATAAGATCCTGAAGCGTAGCATATTCATATGAATAGTCATGATGGTAGCAAATGTAAACACGAGTGATTCTAGTGATAGTCCGTTTCATATACCTGAAAGTTCTATTGATCGCAATGATGATTATTGTAATGGAAACAGAGTTTTAAACCTCCATTCTAGTTATAAATAAAAAACTAACTTTGCAAACTATAAAATTTATACTTTTTGGAATCCTCATTATTATCTTGCCATAGAACCGAACTTATTATTATGATTATTATTATAATATATTTCGCAAACCTTCAATTCCCCTTTAAACAATCAGTAAATAACTTTTTACACTTCTAAGTAAGTTTAGTCACCAAGGCAGAAATGGTTTACTTTTTAATGTTTTTATAACAGATCTGAAAACCTTTTTATATTTTCATAGGAATTATTTTGAATTCATGATTATATTCAGATATCAGGAGACCAACATTTGAAATAGACAGCCTTCATCGTAATTCAAGTTCTGAATGAACAAACAACATTGCATTTTTTGATTTAAAGTTACTCATAATAAAAATCCTGAACATCTGTAAGAAAATTCATTTCATCTGTTGTTACTGCTTCTAGGGATTGCTCAGCATCATCCACATTTATAGTTGGAGGAAAGAAAGACCTTATCGAAATACCTTATTATGTCTTACCAACAGTTGACAATGGAAAGGAAGAAGTCCTGAATATGCGACATATGCAGGTAGTTTTGTAACCTATGACACTGACAACTTTCTTAATGCAGCAATTCTAAAATATTTCTTTATTTCAACATTTTGTGAGAACAACTTTGCAAATCAAGAGATCATAATTGATTGTGGTCAATCGATTTCTTTTTGCATTTTTCCATGTGTCTACTAAATTATCTTTTGCCTTGTTCTTTCAAACGCTTTTATAAGAGTTCTTGAATGCCCTCATTTTTCCATGTGTTGCTGATGAGAATTTGTCTACTAAATGGTCAAAACCTTCCTATTAATTTACAGTATTTATTTTTTAATTCTGTCTCATGTAGGTTTGATAAAATTGTTGCATAAGGGATATTAATTGATAAGAGTATTAATTTGTCTTTAATTTATTCAGTGCATCTTTTTTTACTAGTTACGAAAACGTACTAAAGAGATTAGTGATGCTTTAAATGTACTTGAGATGTTGAATGAAAATCCAGAAAATGTCCAAAATTGTTTACCACAAACCCTGGATCTAAATTCCTTCAAGGTTTGTATTTTTGGGAGTCATGACATTTTTTTGAAAATGAAATAAAGTGGAAAAATATCTATTTTTGTACTGCAGCGTGCCAGCCCATTTAGAGCCATTTGCCACAGGGCACAGTGCACACTGGTGCAAGTTGGAGCAATGCTGTAGGTATCTCTGACAGTAGTAAGTCAACTTCTTATTTGCAAGGTGGCGGGAGTCAGCCTAGATGGATGGAAGCCCAAGGACTGAAAAGTTAATAACAAAAGAACTGATCATATTTGTAAAATCATTCACTATACTGGAATGTGTATTTGTAACCACAAATATTAACTATTGAATTGCTTGAATTTTGGAGTATTATGCAAAGGAAACCTATTTCCTCAATGTTTTTCTGGGAAAACCTCTCCTTCCGATTTTGGTTTTACTTTATTATCTCAGGGACGTCTTGATACAAAATTATCTTGGGTTATGGGACATTCATTTGGTGGTGCAACTGCCTTGAATGCTCTAAAGAATGACCAAAGGTTAAGGTATGGTGTTATTTAGCTAGATCAAACAAACTTTTATCAGCATCATAAAGGTTCATTTCTCAGTCGATGAACACCAATTTCCTTACTTTCTCCTTGTGCAGCTTTTTAGCTTATGCCGATGTGGGATAGATAGAAGAACTACTGTATTTAATTGACTAACACCCTCGTTTGTGTACACACAAAACCATCCCCTTTGGCTAAACACCCCTTGAAACAAGTCCAAAAGTAAATAAACACCGCCCATCCAAACCACCGCCCCCACTACCTCCCATCCACCCAACACACACTTTCTATTGTATATGCAGAACCAATAATAACAAAGCATTTTTATTAATGTTGATATTTGAAACCTTGAGGATGATACTTTTTTTGAAGAATTCAATAATTTAATGAATCTATATCGATTTCTTAATTCCACAATTTGAAATGAAAATTATGTATGAACATGTCATTAATAAATATTATTGAACCCCTGGGAATAAAATATTTCAGGTAACAAACAGAAACCATTACTGATATATCAAAGATTTGATGTTGATGTTGTGATTTCAGTTCTTCATGCCAAATGTTTTCCCCATTGCCAAAATGTGATACCCACAAAAACATCAGTTATCCCCATTAGTTATAGGGATATTTGCCTCTAACTTTGGGTACTTCATGGGTGCACAATGTAATGTTTTCACACTGACGTTGTACAAGAATTCGTATGTAGAACACTTTGTGTTGACTTTCAATTCTCATCTGTGTTACATGATTGCTTTTCTTTTCTTTGTTAAGATGTGGGGTATGCTTAGATGTATGGTTTGTACCTCTTGAAGATG
Source organism: Turritopsis rubra (assembly GCA_039566895.2). NCBI lineage: Eukaryota > Metazoa > Cnidaria > Hydrozoa > Anthoathecata > Oceaniidae > Turritopsis > Turritopsis rubra. The sequence goes on along the minus strand of CM077617.1, from coordinate 6,550,189 downwards.
AATTTTATGAGAGAAAAGACACTGAAGATAAACCTGCATTGTTAATCAACACAGAATTATTCAATTGGAAGAAGAACTTGGAAAGATGTTCCAGATACATGGAAAATTCTGAAAAAGGTAATACCATGAAGTCTTTGTGATTTTATTTTTGAAGAAAATGGCAGGTGTGTGCTAAAATTTTCACTTGCTTGGATTTTGTTAGGCCATCCTTTAGTAACCCAAGCCACATAAAAACTCAAAGCATGCAGAAAAAGCGAGGGGTTTTTTTTCAATGAAAGGTTGGAGATCGATAAGTGTCTTCAGAAAAATCTATTTTCCCCCATCTGTGATTTTAGGAAGAAAAATCTTTATAGTAGGCGAAAGACTTATGGATGACCTTATATGAATGTACTTCGATTTTACTTCTATTTATTATTGAGAGTGGTTTCTATAAAGGTTTTTGGAAGATAATTTAGTACTGTACCCAGGGGTCAAAATAGCTGTTAAACATCAGACAATGTCTGACAAAATCCTTTATGTCCAGACAAAATTAACTGTTGCCAGACACGTCCTGTGGAAGGATCAAATTCAAATTCCTTCAAGGTTTCTTTTGTTTAGAAATGGTTGCGTGTATAAAGTGTATAAAAACTTTGATTATAAAAATTATAAAATTATAAAATTATAAAAATTTGAAGTGCATAAAAACAAGTGTTGCTTATGCTCAGTGCAGTTTAAATTACTTAGCATCCACTTAAAGAATTATTTTGACCCCTGGTATTAGAGGCTTGACCTGACCTCTCCTTTTTCTCTCATTCACGTAATTCTTGTTATAGATTTTGTTGAGCTCATAACACTAAGGTAAGAGTCACTATTTTTAATGCTCATGAGCCATGTTATAGCAATTTTGGAACATTATCATTATGAAATCTGTTGTTGATAATTACTCCATAGTTTTCCACTTGTGTTTTAAAAATGTATCACCTATTGATCTCGGTCATGCTACATAGAAAACAAAACCAATAATTATGAAAAAACTTAAATTGATAACGTTTTGTTTTAGAGGTACAGAACACTATGATCAATGTGATATTCCTGGCATAGTACCTACCTTCTTGCACAAGTACATACGAAAGAAAATTGAATTTCGACTATCATTTGCTGATGCAGTTGATGTACAAAGAAAAATTCTAACTGACTATTTTTCAAAATATTTGAATAGGGAAAATGGTAAGTGATGCCATTTCTGTAGTACGCACACTTTGTGGATACAGCCTAAGAATATTAAGGTTTCTTAAGTTAATCCGTTCATTGCAAAATATGAGTATACTCATACTGACTGGACAGTTTTGATGTGTTGACTTTGTTGACGTATATCTCAAAATGTAAGCCCTAACAAAAGCTGAGACGCAGCCCATTGGAAAGTAGATAGAATTTCACTCAATTTTTGCATCCTTAGTGTGTCGATTAGTCGCTACACAACCAGTCGTCTCAACAAATTTCATGAAAAAAAATTCCTTCAAATTTGTGGATTTTTAAATTTCATGGCAGTGAATGTGTTGCTTGCTTTCTTCCTCAATTCATGAAAAAAAAGGTAAATATTATACCGAACTCCCATGCAGATTAAAATTATTTTAGAAAGCTCAATTTGATACTTTCAAATGCACAACAGAGAAATCAAGCTGTTTGGAATACCAATCGAATGTCTGGGTTATATTCAATAGATCATAAATCCTTTTCTCTTATCTAGAAGCTGATCCAGTGAAATTGATTGATGACGAATACGCTTTGCCCGATGTCTTTATAAAAGGCTCAAATATAGAATTATAAATGTAAAAGAAGTAGGTCTTATGTCAATTTTTTCTAGACTATAATTATTCTATCAATGTGGGGTTTTTATTTTGTCCCCATGGATGAAAGAAAATGACTCAGCACAGGCATATAAGTGAAGATTAAAATCACAGTGTAAATTTTAGTTGGTACCTGGTACAATTACATTAATTCATAGTTAATTTATAATTTTATAACCAGTTTCCGAATTTGTGAATACTTGATAAAATTTAATTAACAGCATGAAATATCAAACATAGTTTTTTGATTTTTTAACACTTACTGGGAAGGTTTTTATGATTTAGATTAGAACAATCCAACCTAATATGATAATTTTCCTAACTAATAATAGTGCAGAGACTTCAGTTTACTAGAATTCTGTGGAAAGTGTGTAATGATGAATACGCCAAGGTGGTGTTGAAATTCCAAATGTCCTTTGTTGGGAGTGCCTTTGTTTCATGTTTAGATGATGTAGAGTTCCTTTTCATCATGTAATTGCTTTCTGATACATGTTTTCATCATGTAATTGCTTTCTGATACATGTTTTCATCATGTAATTGCTTTCTGATGCATGTTTTCATCATGTAATTGCTTTCTGATGCATGTTTTCATCATGTAATTGCTTTCTGATTTGCTTTAAGATAATGACATGTCTTTACACACCCTATCAGCTATTTCCTTCTCCCTAATAAATTTACTGTCCCCAACATAGCGATAGGGAGCCTTCGAAATGCGGAATCACTCTCTGTTACAAATGGAATATTGTTTGTAAAATGTACTCCTGCTCTGTGATTATCTTCCGGAACAGTATGTTTCAAAAAAGCGAGCGCCATATCTGTGCTATCTGGTGCTCCAACTGTTACATCCAAAAACCGTTTGTTGTATCCTAAAAGAGCCATCATAATTTTATTAGATGTATGACCAATAAAATTGTCTCTCTGCCGAATCCTGTGCATGTCAAGAAAGTAGTTCTCAAAGGAAAACCTCTGCCATGGAGATTTCTGATCCGCTTCTGTGTAACAGTAACAATGTTACCGCTCAAAGAATTTCGCTGCGGAAATTGAATGAATAGGCGTAAGTTCAGATATACAGTGTTACAAATTTATTTCTATTATTTTGTAAAACTTCCAAGAGTCACAAGATAGTTGATATGCCTGTTTGCTGTGTTATTCGCTTTCATCCCTAATTCTGTCTCTGAAAGAGCTCATATTTATCATTGAAAAGAGATTGATTTATGAAATCTACCTCAAGGTGATAAATTTTTGCGCGAACTTATTTTTGCGAGCCCGATTTACGCAGAATGCGTATAAATTTCTCAACGCAAAAATTATCCCCTTAAGGTATTTTAATTTGTATATAGAATAATAATAATAAAAATAGACCCAATGGTCAGCGGCGCATCTGCCAATTTGAGACCATACCCAGTGGGCAAAATCTTCAAGAAGTCCTGTGGAGGAGTGTTTTCTGAAACCGCAGACGACATTGCTTGCTATTCCTATAGAAAACACTCCTCCTGATGGACTTTTATGAAGATTTTGCCCACTGTGTAAAAACTTCATGGTACAGACCTTATTAAATTTGTTTGGGTCAGTGAGCATTAGGTCACGAGATGCTTTGTTCTTTCAAAATCTTCTATATGAGTTTTCACCGAGAGAAGTTGAAGGATCTGAAATGTCTGGTTCTTTCAAAAGCTTTTGTATAAGACTTTTCACGGAAAAATTTAACCGTCTCTACCTGGCAGATAAACACACTGCTATCTCAATGAAAACAAAACAGTGGGATCATTTATCTCGACGTAAGTTTTATAAAAAACACCTTTTCTGTTTCAATACATTTGTACACTTTCAAATTTTCAACAATATATATTTATTTTTTCAACTTGTATTTTTCAAAGAAAATTAAAATGATGGAAATATATGAAATCAACCAATCAATTCTCTTATATTTCCTGAATCAATACCGATTGATTTCCACTTTAGTCTAAAAGTCCGTCGCCGATTTTTCGGCCGAAATTCATCGCCATACTGTCTGTTATGTGTTTACAGTTAGGCAAGTGGGTTTGTCGCCGGATAACTTCAGATACAAAATAAACCAAATTTTATTTCTGAAATGGACGTGGTGAAACTCTCGCAAATAAAAAAGGCTTGTGAGCTTTTGTTGAAATAGTCAGCCTTCCTTTGAGATTTCGAATTTTAATGACCAGGTCAAAATAGACCTTTTAATAAATTACGTCACAACATCCATCGCCTCGTTTCTAATGTTTATAATTACTCCGTACTTAAAGACAATGTTTGGTTATAAATACCGCCGGAGGTACCACCTCATGCTGACATCATCATTACCGATGTACGCCTTTCAATTACTTCTATGAAAGTCATCATCAAAAGCAACAAAAATAGTAGCTTATATTTATGACCAACGATAATTCACGTGCTACTTTTATGAAGAACAAACAATACAACAATTCCTTTTCTTGTCTCTCACTTGTTGTTATTGTTCATGCTCATGTGCTGAGATCATCATGATGTCAGATTTTGCTATATTTATTGATATTAATCGGGAAATTCTGCCAGATATGCTAATTTTCCCGAATTTCTGTTTAAATCATTGCCTATTCAACATGTCCCCCTTAATGACTAAGTAATGGTCTCGATTATTCCAATTCCGAAGTGCAGTTAAAAGCAATTTTGATATTGAAAATGAGACGGAACATGGTAACTAGGTCGTAAACGGTGTTTAATTCGTACATTAGAAAACACGACCGCAAATTACAAAATACAGCCGTGTCTTTGATATTCTGCGCCATTTCATCGAAATCAACCACGGTCATTTAATGAAATTTTATTCTTTTCCAAATATTTAATGAGCGTTTCCCTTGATTTAGCAACACCCCGAGTTTTTGAACATCTTTTTTGGTATTTACAATAAATTGGTTATTTATTACGAAGTGTTTGCATCAGGCATAAAATTGTGGCACTAGTAGCTGGCAAAGAGAATGTTGTGGTTTTAAACATTTTAGCCATTTCAAAAATGAAGACTGTTTCATAAGTCAAAAAGATAAAGACAACTGCATATTGGGTGAAAATAGGAAACAGAGTATTTTCATTTTGTCAACACGAAAGTTAGTTTCCTGTGAGGTCTTAATCGTCTCTCTTCTATTACGTGGTATTGCATCATCATTTCCTTTTTCTAAGAAACGTCGTTCCATCTATCGCCTCGTTTTCGATCTGAACATTAACGACGCTTGGGTAGTTTACAAAGAGAAACGAAAAAATGTTTCACGTTCTTCTTTTATTACGCTTAAGTACGGAGTAATTATATAGATTAGAAACGAGGTGATGGGTGTTATGACGTAATTTATGAAAAGGTCTATTGCGCAGTGTATTGTGGGAAATATCGGAAATCGTTATCAAATAAATCTGACCAAAGGTTCAACGTAACTTGAGAAACAACGTAACAACGTAACTTGAGAATTGTGAAACAGTTTGAATGTCATGCAACATTAGATTCTATCGCCTATTTAAAATATATAATTTTGTTTCAGCGAGCAATTCAGATTATTTCCTCTTTTGAAGTCGTACATCAAGAACAAAAATCTTCCGCGTTAAAAAACTTTGTCCGACACATTATTCGACCGAAATTTTGGGTTGTCCGAATGTTGTTACGCCCAAACTTTCAAATTTCTGCAATTTTTCCTATTTTCTGGAAAACTCAGATTTAAACACTATTCTGGCCATTAAAATTTGAACATTTTTAGACGTTCCTGTTGAATGCACCAGCAGCATTTGCAGCAGAGAGGAGTGATGAAGTATATCAATAGAATAATGGGAGCCGTGTATTAAATGTGGCAAAAATACTTTAGGTTGTGCAAAATATCAATCGTTCCTTGAAATGTGTGAAGGATGTTTTGTAAAAGTAGAACTTCAGTCAGTTGTTTAATATATTATTATATATATATATATATATTATATTAATATATTATAATATATATTGATGGTTGAGATAATAAAAGACAAGCTCGTAATACAGTGGGAACAAATATTTATGCTGCAAAATCTACTTTTGTTTTACCTTCGATTCGCAAAAATTTGTCCATTTTATAATGTCTACATTTATTAATTCCCTAATGTATACAGATGAAGGAAATTGACTTACGCCAGAATTTTAAAGAATTTTCTTTCGCCATGTTTACGAACTGAAGTATGTCATGGTTATTTTTGATAAAAGAAATTCTTGCAAAATTGAATTCCTTTTTCCAAAGTACCAAACGTATTTGTACCATTGTCTACTTGAGTAGACTTACACTAATTTGGTCTTCTCACGTAAATAGTCAACAAGCAACAAATCAGCCTGTACAAGAGAGCAACTTAAACAACATTGAGCCTCAGCCAAAATTTTTGTTGCTTATAAAAAAAAACTGGCACCAACAAGCAGTGTTGCGTTGTGTAAAAATCATTACAGCATTTTCGTTGAACTTTTGACTTTTCATCTCAATGTCAATCTCGTTTGTGGTTGGAACGTTACAAGGACAGGAAGTCGTTAAACATTATTGGGTATAATAGCAATTATGTCAATTATGAATTTTTATATAGTTCCCAAAATATTTTCTGTAAGAATCGATAATGTAGATAGAAGAGATTAATACAATGTACACCTTCGTAACCACTCAAAAATTAGTTGAAATGAGCCTATATTCCCTAGTATGCTTGTTGCACCTGTTTGGAATGTATTTACTGTGGAGATCGAGAAGGCTTAACCACAACAGACCGCAGACCATACTGTTGATGGGCTTAAGCTTCGCAGATTACCTTTTATGTTTTTGTACTGTGGTGCGGCGAGTTGTTTATCTGCATGGCATGAAACAAGTAGACGTTTTATTGAAACTATATCAATGGACTACTGCTGCTACAATGTATTATCTAAGCATCTTTTTTATTACCACCGACCGTCTTCTGATGCTCGTACTTGGTACACGCTACAACGCTGTTTGTACTGAAAAGAGGGCTGCAATTACTCTTCTTCTGTCATGGTTGTTCAGTATAATCATCGGTGTTACGTTCCATCTTAGCATTCCTGTTACTTCTGAAGACGTCGTTGAAGTTACTACACTTTATTTCTTTCCTGTAACAGACACGTGTTTTGTTGTGACAGCACTTGTAACGTATGTTTTTATCTTCAGAAAGATCAACTCGATGAAAGGAGTTTCATCGAAGACAAATAAACATTGCTTAAAATTGAGTTCATTTCCTAGCAATGTCCAGAAAAGTGACGTCACGGTTTTTACAAACCCTACGTCCTTACCAGCAGATCAGCCGCAGTTTGGAGAAACTTCTTTAAGCCCTGCTACCACAAGTAAAAGTAAACGCACGCAAAACAATCCACCTCTAAACAAAACATATCGAAAGCAGCGTTACCTTCGTCTCAAAAGAAAGATATATACGCCACTGCTGATCATGGTTTCGTTTGTTACGTTTATTGTATTTCCAGATCAAGTATACTTTTTCGTCACTGTTTACAATGTCACCTTGCCGCTTTCTGTCTCGATGGTATTGAATGTTGCATACTTCTTGGCGTACAGTTCCGATGTTTTTATTTACGTTCTTCTGTATCCGCCCGTACAAAAAACGTTATTTAAAATATTCAAATTATAATATAATATAATAATAAAAATATTCAAATTATTCACGAGAAGAACGCCATGAAAGAGTATGCCAAACAGGAACTGTTCTAAAGAAACGTGCTTGAAAGACAACTACATAGTGATCGAAGATTTAAGAGCAGGACTGATATGGTACAGAGTGTAAAACGACCCTTGTATAAGTACATTTCACACTAGATTAGAGTTAAAAATTTATAAAAAATGAAAATGGATGGCAAAAACTACACCGACCAACAATGATATTTGTTTTTTAATCTCGAAAAGCTGAAATAATACCTAGGTCGTAAAGTATTCAAGGTTTTACTAAATCATCGGGAAATGAGCAAATTACATCCGCAAACTTTGATAAAAATTCTGAAATTGCTCTTATAATCTTCGCATTTCCTAGCCATAGACTTCACTTCGCACTAATTAATTGCGCAATCATCTAAAAATTTTGGTTCTCATTTCGTGCTAATTTTTTTTTTTTTTTTTTTTTTTTTTATTCCCTTAAGGTATTGTCTTCCGCAAAATTATCTGCGAATTTCCATCCATTCAGAAATTAATTGAGGGGGAATTCAGCGGCGGATCTAGGGTATGTCAAAAATTGTGGAGGAGCACATAAACCTAATTTCTGTTTTCAGTCTTTATCACCAATGAGATTACTTGCAAGTTTTTCTTTTATAGTTTAATAGGTAACATTCTCCTTCACAAATTTCGACAATCCCTCCAGATCCGCCTCTGGAATTCATGTTTATAAATTCATTCTACTGTACTTTAAATGCAAGAAGTCTTTGCGGCGTTTTAATTCCGTGTGTATTTTTGTTTTGAATCTTTTAATTTTTCAGTTCAACTGGAATATGATCATTTCAAGATTCTAAATATGTGGTATATAGTGAGTTTGCAATAAGTTTCAGAATTTTAATGAAAACATCAGACCAAGATTTGTCGATTTTGATGCCGAAATATTAATAAAAAAACTCTATTCCATTTTCGTGACCACTTAGGAAACAAACAAAGAAGCCTAATTCAGGAAAATGTCTACAATAACTGGTACAACATAATATGAGGACCTCTTACTAAGGTTGTTCTTATACATAATTCAATGTTCACATAATGAATCAAATTGCTGGTGTGAAAAAGTAATTAATTATAACGAAGAAAAACATGATTCCTTCGCTCAAATAGCTAGGACATCCGTTAAGCGGGACCGATTTCTTCGACCTCTTGACAGTCCCTGTAACGGAAGTATACCGTAAATCTTGATACACTCTCGTTTTATTCTGCAATACTGATCTTCAATAGTGATTTAAATCGGTTACAAATTTTGATCATCTTCGATTGATCTTTCTCTTCTGCCAAACTGATTTATGTTGTAATCTATTGTTTTTCGCATATGTCATGACACTTTTTTCTATGCAGTTGGCACCAACATGCAGTGTTGCATTATAAAAAAATGATAACAGTTTTGCTTGAACTTTTGACATTGTGTCAATCTCGTTGTGGTTGAAACAAGCACAGAAAGTCGTTAAACACTATTTGGTATGATAGCAATTGTATGAATTATGAATTCCTAGAATTTTCCTGAATGTTTTTGTAAACATATTGATAATGTAGATGGAAGATTAAGAGGCAGAAGAGATAGATAGAAATAGATAGAAAAAATAGAAGAGATTATTAAAATGTGCAGCAACGTTAAAACTCTCCTAGTATTCCTGTTGCACCTGTTTGGAATGTATTTACTGTAGAGATCGAGAAGCCTTAAATACAACCGAACACAGGCCATACTGTTTGGCTTAAGCTTCACAGATTACCTTTTACGTTTTTGTACTGTGGTGCGGCCACTGTTTGGGAAGCTTGAAAACATGAAACACCACGGTATAAACGTTAGCCAAAATTCAAAGAATAAATAACTGGTTAGAAAGGCAGCTGATTTTTCATTTCCCAGAAACGTCTGTCAGTTAGTGAGTCTGTAATGTCGCAGTTCATAGCCATCGTTCGTAACACTGTTCTAAGTATTGGTGTTTTGTCTTTCCCGTTTCCTCGATGCCTAGCAATCAATAGACCTTTTCATAAAATACGTCGTTACATCCATCGCCTCGTTTTTGACTTGAACATTAACGACGGTTGGATGGTTTACAAAGAGAAACGATACCTCATGGAAAAAGGCTTCAGGTTATTCTTTTATTACGCTTAAGTACGGAGTAATTATAAAGATTAGAAGCGATGGACGTAATTTTTGAGAACGCCTAATCTATCAATGTTCGGTTCGCTCAAAAAACGGGTTTAAAGTTGGCAAGAAAGTTCCATTTTTATGGATAGCGTTTCTAAACGCTGAAGTGAAATGAGGAAGGCAGAAACTAACTATAAGATATAATAGATACTTTGATTTCATCTATTTGCAAGTATTCTTAGTGTTTGAATGCATTCCATAAGCAAATTTTATGTGTATACTTTATATTGATGATGGACTTCTGATTCAATAAAAGTTAAAGGAGCACGGCATCACCACCAGGTAGAATTGTTCGATTTGTTGTGGTTTACGTGTATTTCTTTGTTCATTTCATGATAAGTTTTAAAACTGGTTTCCTTTCACTGGTTCTGACTAAAAAAAATTTTTTTTTTTTTTTTTTTTTTGCGAATTTAAATCCACACAGATATTAATCCACAGTAAATTAGAAACCGTTTACATCAGTACATCAGACCCGATGTAAACTCAAAACGATCTATAAATATATTTCCTTTCCTAATATGCAGGTAGTTAAATATATTATTTATATTTAAATTTATGATATTTATTATTTATATTTATTATTTTTGAACTTTAAATGTTGGTTTCTCTTGTCCCCTATGATATTCCATTCCAATGTTTCTGAGAATTTTTACGTCAAATCATTACTTCCTCGAAACAATTCAATCCGCTTCAAAGAGAACTCATCAGTTTCTGTGTGTGTGCAGATAGTTACCGTATACGCAGACAATGACGAAGATAAACACGTTGGCATCATAAGTATTGGTCAATTTTTTGAAGACATGAAAACCTTGATGAAATACTGGTGATGATGGTCATTATTCCCTGGCCTGGAAGTCTGTTGGAACAATGTTTCCTTTGTTCCTTTCAATATTTAAACAGTACAGTTCAAGTTAAAAATATCGACAATAGAACTTAATAATAGATTTCCGGACCAGGGATTTTTTTTAGTGACCATGAAATAACTGGTTAGGAATTTAAAGTTAAGCAAAAGAAAATCGTCTCTCAGTTTAACATCATCGTTTTGTGCACCGATATTGTCACGTGAGTATCATAAACTATTATCTTGAAACCGCAAAACCTTTCCGCTCGGGTGATTATTATTGTGTGCGTTAAATTAAAAGTGAAGCAAAAAATAATGAATTCCGTTATGACACATATCCACTGTCAGTTGTGGATCGAGAAATAAAAGACAAACGTACGGATTACGCCATTGGTGATACAAACTGAAAACAGACATTATGTCTATATGCTCCTCCACAATTTTCGACATACCCTGAATCGCCGGAGCGTTGGTAACCGCACTTCATCCAAAAATAAATGCCATTCAAACCAGGAGAATCTCCAAAGGGGCCTTTTACAAAACGTTGATGATATAAAAACGGTTTATAAAGTAAAGGTAACACGCGATTCATCTATATGCAATCCATTACCATTAACAGCTTATTAACAATGTCTCGATAATCACAAAGAAATGCCTTTATATATTTCTAATATCCATTATATTATTATCTTAAAATTCTTCCCCTGTCTCACTCAAAAATATTTACAAAAATAGTTTAGCCTTTTTTTTATATCAGTTTCTATATACACGTTTGATCACTAGAAAATTCCCAGGTCCGGAAGTTTATTGTTAAGTTCTATTGTCGGTATTTTTAACTAAAACTATCTAACTGCAGTTTGTTTGGCATTCAGTTTTTTGATCACGCGATAGAAAGTAGCTATTTTGCATCAGTTGTTAATATATAATGTGATCAAAGTGAGTGCATGATAAAAATAACCTATTGAAAAGATCAAAGAAAAAATGAAAAAATTAGGTTTCCAGAGAATTTTATGACTATGACTTGGTTCTGCAGTAAATACGGTAAATTGTCACGAGGCTGATTTGGTCGAATGGAATACTAGTTCATTACTGGCGGCAATACTGGCGGCAAAACGGGCGGCCGCTACTTATTACTGGCAGTCCCAACTAATAACTCGCGGCCGCCACTTATTAGTCACGGCCGCCATTTATAACTCGCGACCGCTATTAATACCGCAAGTTTTAAAAATGGCGGTATTTCTGGCGGTTGTCAGTTAAAATCTCTTATCTGTTCCATAGAATTGACGATTTTAAAGGTAATGGTCGTCACATTTACAGTTATTTGGCTGATAAAAATCATAACCAACACTATTTTAATCACTTAAGCTTTTACTTCACGTATGATGGATGTTTTTTGCCATGTTCGTGTCCAAGCACTGTTGAACAATTAATTTGCTTCTATCATAAGATCAAGCCCAAACTTAAATATAAAGAGATATGTTCAATAATAAGTGAACACCATGGAGAATTACCATGTATCAGCTAAAAACTGTATAAGGTCGTTACAAGTGGGAAAGGAGGAGGAACATTTCAGACAGGCTATTAAAAGACGTTATTGAAATGAACTTGAAACATCCCTTTCAAAAGTAAGGTATCGTCAAATGACCGAGATATTTGCTTAAAATACAACGTCTTTGTTTACAATTTTTATTTTGGAGGCCAGGTAAATAAATCATAATTCAAAATGAGGACTGCATTTTGATAGTGGCGGAAGATAGTGATGGCTGCGACTTTTGCCGCCAATATTACCGCCAGTAATGAACTAGAATTCAGTTCGACCAAATCAGCCACGGTAAAATTGGAATCCCAACAAAAACTGAATTCACACGAAATTACATTACATTAAATTACATTCTAGAAATAATGTGTTCGGAACCATCACGGAGCGTTGCAAAAATACATATTCAATTAAAATTCTTTACCCTGGCTCACTCAACAATAATTAATGAAAACCGTTTTAACTTATCGTAAAGCGCTTTAGGTGATAACCATTAGAAGATTCCCTGGTCTGGAAGTCCATTATTAAATTCAATTATCGGGATTTTTAACTATCAAATTCTTAAATATCAAACTTTGTTTTTCATTGCTTATAACCTGTTTTGCTATGAAAGTGAGTGCATGATAAAATTTGCCTGATGAACAAATATGAACAATAAGTTGTTAGAATATGCTTCCAGGCCATGTATGATATCATAAAATTGTATGTACAGAATTTTCTAATTGGTCTTGGCTTGATTTTGCAGTAAATGTCCGAGGCGGATCTAGAGGGTATGTCGAAATTTGTCAAGGAGAATGTTAGCTATTAAACCATAAAAGAAATACATGCAAGTAAGCCCATTGGTGATACAAACTAAAAACAGACTTTATGTTAATGTGCTCCTCCACAGTTTTTGACATACCTTAGATCCGCCGCTGAATGTGTTAAAATAGCAACCCCCCAAAAAACTAAATTCATATATAATTACATTCTTGAAAGCATTCCATTCTAGTAAATCCATCATTGTTCGCATATGTGTGCTTATAGTCTAACCAATATATGAGACTCTTGAATTTGATTTGAGTCGAGATTTTTTTATCGTTTAGTCCGATCTCAAGTTTGAACTTCTCTTCAGTATTATAGCAGCATTGAGGAATGAGTTGGACATAATAATAAGAAGTGATGAATAACTGATTAAAAATATCATTTCTTGTGAAGGTGATCCAAAAAACAAATAGGCTAACATAGACATATGAACATATCCGGTAAATAGCAGACAAGCAAGCACTATTGCCATAGTAACAAATGTCTTTTTTCTGGCATCGATTTTGGTGTGTTTATTGTGTTTGAAATCTTTGGACTTCTTATTGATAAAATAAACCATGTGAATGTGCAATAGAGATAACGATGAAAAAATAACAATCTCGATCAACAGTTGACTTGCATTGAAACCTGATTTCAATCGTTTGTCTCTCCCAGAAAATACCGTTGTTATACCATATACAGAAAATGGAATATTCGCCAGCAAAAGCAGGAGGATATAAGCATTGGCGAGATGCTTGCATATCTGTTTACGATGCCACTCTGGTTTAACTATGGCAAAACAGCGATCAACAGATATAAATAAGGTCATTCCCCATGAAAATACAGAAGGGAAGTAGATGAAAGCTGCCTGAAGTGTATTTAGCATGCATTCCACGTCACTCTCTGAAGATTTGTATACAATTGGCATCATTAAGAACGGCAAAGATAAGATCCTAACACCAAAATCAGAAGTACTTAACATGATCAAATATCTGTTTAATCTGCTTTTTGATTTCCTTTTCAACTTCATGATGACGATACTGTTCAACACCAGAATTAACAGGATTTCTATCGCGCATATTCCAATGAACAGCATGGAACTTAATGTTAAAGTGTCCGGAACTTTTATATATCTTTTCTGACATAGTTTCATGCCACCTTTGCTTACATTTGACAAAATTCTGTCACTAAGATTTGAGTACGCCATTTGTTAAGAGTGGATTTCCAACTGAAAATTAATTCTTTAAGTAATGCTGCACCTGTTTTGAAACTGATAACATGTTGTAGCAGATTTAAATAGTGTTTTGTAAATATTTTTTAAAATGTATATACTTAGTATTCATATTCAGAAAGAAAACGTTTTTTTCAATCATTTACAATGGAATAATTAGGAATATTATTTCAATGTTACGAGATTTGCGATGTAATATTTTTACAAAGAACTATTGCATTCCTTTTGATAAAATTTCCAGTGCCTCCTAACAATCGACTTGTTTGAAACAAAGCAAGTGAAATTAATTCACCAAAACATCTATTGGAAACTCGTGTTTTATTATTATTATTATTATTATTATTATTATTATTATTATTATTATTATTATTATTATTATTATTATTATTATTATTATTATTATTATTATTATTATTATTATTATTATTATTATTATTATTATTATTATTATTACGAAATCCAAAAAATCTAAAAATATCAGTGATTATTGAACTGCTGAATCAAAATAACTAAAAAGGAAAATTAATATCAATTTGATGACTAATATGGAAGAGTGCTTGATATTATTTCAATAGTATGAATGGATATTATATTTCCAAAGCATGGAACTTGAAGTCATGTACTTTTGTTTTTTAAAATTTTAATGTTGGAAATTTAATATTACAGTTATAAAGATATTATAGAGATAATATAGAAGTTATAAAGATTGTTAGCTATTCATAAAAGAATGGTAATTCAAAGGAAATAAGTAACCACATAAAAACTTATTAAAACCATAAAATTCCGAAAACTATATATAAATATGTACAAAACAATTTGATACAGAAATACATTTTTGTAATCTACAATAAGGGAAGATATTCCCAAATTCCGCAACATTCCAGCTCAACCAAGAATTCAGCTCATTTTGTAAATGTGCTAATGTGAAAATGTGCTAAGAAATAAGTTTTTCATAGGCGTAGTCAAGGTCAGTCAAAAAAGTGGAGGAGTCCAACGTTATGATATTTCTTTTCAGTCTTAAGTGTCGATTAGGTTACTTGCACGTTTTTCTTTTCAACTTTAAATGACTAAACTCTCCTCCACAAATTTTGACTGAGCTCTAGCTACGTCTCTGAAATTTTGCAAATTTAGTAATTCATTAAATTTAACAAAAGACAGTTCAGTATTTTTCCTCAAATAATTTTTAGGGAATTGAATGTGCTAAACGTATTACGTCGTACTGTATTCCTTTGGTCCCATATCAAAACAAGACTGATACTAGACCTCAAAAATTAGAACTGATATTCTTTTATTTTTTTATTTTTTTTGTGATACAAATTTTAAAAACTTACCAAAACGTTTTTTTGCAAATCCTCTTATGCTATGCACTTTACGATTCTAAAATAGTCCTTAGGGAATATGTTTCTGGTGCTGATTTTTTACCTTATTGCTGAATTTTTGCAGAACTGCCGATTAACTTTGGGGTAAGTTGGGTGATTTCTTTGGGGGTTTTTTTCAGATAAAATTGCGAAAGATTAATTCCACATTACTTCTTCCAGCTAAAAATGCATGCGAAAATTGCGGCATCGTCGGCTTACCTGACCCGGACATCTGGACATCTGGAACCTCGAAAAACCGGACCCTTGAAATACCGGACCCTGAAAAAACTCGACCTTCGAAAAACCGGACACGGAAAAAACCCGGAAGAAATGCCGAATTTTGTCACTTATTCCGATTGTTTATTCTCACAGTTTTTATTCCTTAAGGTAACTGTCCCCATATGAGAGTTGTCAAATAGTTTCTTGTTTCTTTTTGGAAATATGTAAATAATGATACAAAATATTTTTGAAGAAGTTTTCCTGGAAAGTTATGTACCTGTCCATTTCATTTTGCTCACAAGTGACTCCCTTTCTTTCGCCGTTAAACATGCTCTAGTGGCATTGGAGTTTAACATGATAAAAATCGATATATCTTTAGCTTCATAATTTACAAAGGTTTTTTGTCTAGAGATGCCAAATTTTATATGTATATATGTGTAGCGTTTATAAAAAAAATCCAAATTATTTTTAAAATTTTTGGTAATAGCTTCATCCAGTAAATATTGAAATGTCTTTCGTTTGAAACTGTTTAATTTTCCACATATTCGGACTGTCTTTGGTAGTTCGTTGAAGATTTGTTTGACGTCGCTTCGAAAGGATTGATGTTTACTGTTGCATATAATAGTAAGGCCAATATTTTCACGATAATGTCTAGGGTTACGAGTATTACTATTTAGTTCAATACGGATGTTTTAGGGTCCATCCTCGTTTTTTGAATAGGGATCATTTAAAAAGTAAGTAACTTTTGGAGTAGGTGGGTGGGTGTTGTGTGGGTGTCCGATTTATTGCAATATTTATGTTCTTCTGATTATAAAAATGGCGAATACCGAGGACTGGATAATTTGAATTCAACATTGCTTTTATTAACATAGCCTTACGTATTTCATGTCTAGAATGAGCCACTAGATTAAATAATCATGATAAATCAATTTTGTGTCACTTTTGCTCCATTGTATACAAGTCTTTTTTGTAAATGCAAGATGATCTAATTTAGGGAGAGGTGGGTGGAATCTAACAGTTCATTTCAAATCTCTGTGGAGGAGTGTTTTCTATAGGAATGGAAAGCAATATCGCCTGCTGTTTCAATAAAAACACACTCCTCCACAGAGACTTTTTGAAGATTTTGCCCACCGGGTAAGCTCTTTTGTCATCACAAACCCTCTCCTATCCCAGCAGGCAATCGAGACCATTACTAAGTCATAAACTACTTTTATATTGAACTTTTCTTTACAAATCTCTTTGGACAATCATCAAGAACAATATTAATCGGCTGGAAAATTACTTCAATTAATCTTAATGAACACTTATGTTTCGTAATTAGATGGCGCAATAAATTGGAATAGTGAAGATAGGTTCATTCGTCTATTTCAACAGAACCAATCAAGAGCAATTTTGGTATTTAAAATAAATCTAGCAATTTGTAAACAACGACAGCATAGAATCCCTTAAGTAAATTAGAATTCAGAGCATTCAAACGTAATTTGAGTTATGTGAAAAACTAGCCGACAACTGAGTGTCTTTAAATAGTATTATGTCTTCCGGCGTTTCGTCACAACTTTTAATTACTGGAACCATCTAGAGGATAATCAATAGCTGTAAAGCATGCAAGCTTTGGTTTATTTATTGTGTGCATTGTGAACCACAATCACCTTGAGACAAACAAAACTAATATTGTGCGAAAAGGGAATTCAGAAGTTATAGCAACAGGGTATTTGGAACCATCATAACAGCCAAAGTAGCGAGATTTAATTATTTCAAAATAATTGGTGACGTAAGTTAGAACACAGAATATCGTCCCAGGGAAAACCAGAATACTTGAGTACATGTTTGGTCCAAAAATAATGCTCCGTATGCCCTTTCAGCAAAATGTTTTTGTGAAATGTTTTTGAATAACTAGGATATGTCCACTATGCACTGCAATATCTTAAATCTTATCCTGTGCTCACAAATTTCCAGCCAATCTGTTTACATTTTTCTGCATAATTAATGCATCTTTCCAGTGCATAACTAATTTATTGAAATTATTCAAAATGGTTTTTAGACAGTTACTAGAAGCATAACGAACAAAGAAATGAACTTTTTTGGGCAGTCAGAGGAAAAGGGCCTTGACTGTAGTATCTATCTGGTAGCAGCTCTGACTGTTAGCACTGCACTGCACTGCTAGCTTAACAGGACAAAGATAGTCAGATTTTACTGCCCTCAAAAACCCAACAAATGTATTTTCTTCGGCAGGGAGAGCGACGAAAGCACACTCCCAGGTACAAAACAAACATATCCTGAGACTTTTCAGAAATTATATCCTTGCAATAAATAATTATGATTAGATCACTGACGTCACATGGCCGTCCCTATTTTTCTGAAGCGACTGACTCCATAAAAAAACTCAATTAGCAGGGCTTTACAATATTTTATGAATAAAATGAAAACAAAAGGACAAGATAATATATCACTGCGTTCGTTCCATTCGGGATGACGGCGATCGATTTCTTCCCAAATGGACTGGAAAAACACTTAGTTACCAGAACGGTGCCCGCTTTATAAGAGATTCCATATTTTGAAAGTTTCGAAAACTGCTTAGATAAAGCCATTAGTAAGTAAAACAGGAAAAAAATTCCATATTCAAGATGAATGCATGGTTGAATTTACCACGAGATCAGTTTTACCCACATTTATCTACCAGTTTGACCAACATTTTCTAAGGTGATGTCAAAGTGCCTCCTGTGAAAAATATTTACGTGAAGTGTGAAGAAGATTTCCCTCATATTGTTTTCAACTAGAAAACAAAAACTGCTTAATTGGCCTCAGCGAGTGGAAAGATTTTACTAAATTAGCAAGCGGCGGATGTATGGGGTATATCGAATTTGTGGAGGAGACTGTTAATATCAAAGCATAAAAGAAAGACGTGCAAATAATCCCATTGGTGGTACAGACTGAAAACAGACATTCTGTCGTGCTGCTTCTGTGGAATCACAGAAGCTGCATCCGCCGCTCTTAGCCTGCACTATGAGAGAAAATTGCTAATTCATCTATAAGCTACCAAATGAGTTGAAAGCTCTTAAAAGTCATTGGCATGTATTTTGTTAAATATAAAGCGTGCAGCGATTGCATGGTAGATAATACCTTTGAGTGTGCAGGTAGCGATCTGTGTTCAAGTGTCAGACGTATCGTGTCTCGATACTTCACTCCGATGCACTTTAAAAACAGCGTATCAGCCCATTTGGAGCTATCGACTGTCTTTACACTGGCCTTCATGAATGTTAGGTCAAAATAAATGGAATAAAATTTAAGAAGATAAAATAATGTAAAATGAAATTAAAAAAAACAAAAGCATTCATACAAATAACAAATACGCAAACCAAAATATCAAATTTTTCTCGTTACAAATCTGGACTTCTATATTAATTAGATCGTTTTAATCAACTCTAACTATTTTCATAATGTTTAATAAGTTATTTAATTTATCTTAATCCAAGCCGTCTGATCTTTTCCTTTCATTAATGCCGATTCATTATACCCTCCTTTGTTCGATTCGATGAAAAATATCCGTACACGTGTAGAGTAAGTACCGTAAAGTCCGACTTATCTGTATCAAATGATAGGCAGCTTTTTTTTTATGATCGTCATTCGTGGCTCTTTTCATTACTTTTAAAATAAGGTAATTTTCTCCCAAATGCATACTTTTGTTGTCAACGGATAAGAGGCAACAATTTTGTTTTGTTGATTGATTAAAACGATACCTTCAAAGCGGATTAATTTTTTTAATTCAAACATTAAACGATAAATGGTTAGATAAAACGCATACGCGTTCTCATCTCTTTTTTTTATTGTTTTTTAAAGAATGTTTTTCCTTCTAAGTATTTTAAGCAGTAGAACTTCATTTGTCTTCAAATGCTTTCACACAGTCGCGAGGAAACGATGTGTTAGACTGAAAAAAGAACATTTTCTCGAGACAAAGTTCTTTCTTAATTAGTTGCTGTTCCTTTTAACCTTTGTTTTGAGAGAGACAGGAAACGTCCCTAAAGTTTACTTACTAAGAAATACAGGATTTTCGTTCTTTTGTATTATTGGGATATTTATACTGGCGAAGAGAGCGAATCATGTTTATTATATACGTAGTTTGGTTTGCTGTATCGTTGGCACCAGTGTTGAGGTAATTTCGTGTTTATTTTATTTCTATAAGACGCCTGACAACACAGTTGAATTCAGGTAAATCAAACCCTCGATAACTCGAACTTTCAGTAAATCAAACCCTCGATAACTCGAACTTTCAGTAAATCAAACCCTCGATAACTCGAACTTTCAGTAACTGGAGCTGATTAAGCATTACTGTTTAAACATATATTTTCTCATAAAAGACCCTCGATAGATAACTCGGCCATTCGCTCATTCGAACCGTCCCTTTAAGGATCAAGTTATCGGGAGTTTATTTCCATCGATCAAACTAATGATTACATGAGTTTGGTTTCTTTTCTTCTTTTGTTTTGTTTGTCTATTTTGCAAAGAAAAGCCTGGGCAGAAATTTCAGGATCTTTATTTGATTTTAATAAGATTTTGTTATCAGATCATAACATTTGAACCTATGTAATATTTAATCGTGTTAGGATACACTAAGCATCATCTCTCAATAAGAAAAATCATAAAATTATTATCAAGGATTTTTTTCCAAAATAACAAAACAAAACAAAAAAAAGACATAAAAAAACAAAAAAATTCAATGAACTTATATGAGAATTTGGAGAGGGATAAACGAAGGTGAAAGGATGTTCCAATCTAGAGAATTAACATCATGAAATTACATCTCAAATGTTAGATTAAGACGGATTTGCACTAAATTTTATCGACGATTTTTACACACGTGGAGAAGAAAATAACTTAAAAAATCTTGATCTTCTGAGATCCGTCTGGACTAATGATAAATTGAAAAGTACATCTCCAAAAAGGAGTTGAATTCAAAACCAAAAAAACCCCACGAAAAACGGATTTCCCAGGATATTAATGGACATGTACTGAAATCATTAGGACAATTATTGAATCTAAATTGCGATTTTCAGCACGGAAACAAACAGTTCTGGTAGTTACGATCTTTTTTATCTTTAAATGTTTTTCACCGAAGTAAGCAAACACAACAAAGGTAGGTTTGTCGAGATACAAGAGGCAATAAAAGAACTGAATACGAAGCTATGTATTTGTGCCACATGACCATGTGTCATCCGTGTGTCTCATGCACTTTTAGACTACGTTCTCTCTTTGTACTTGAGTTATAAGGGATCGGGACTAGTTGAAAAGATATTAACCAACAGACTCACGATGTTGTTCGGACGTCATATGGACGTCGGACGTCATATGGACGTCTTTAGAACATCTGAACATGGTTCAGACATTTAAGTGACGGGTATTCATTGGTGGAATCAAAGAAGAATTTATTCCGCCACCGTTCGCTCAAGAAACCAACGTCTATTTTACGTTGTTAAATGCTACTCAGAGGGTTAACGTAGTATTTCATGTTCTTCAATATTGTTAATCCAAAATCTTCACAGCCTTAAGAGCTATTTTCTAATAACTGTGGAAAGTGGACTCATTTCTAACTGTCTTCCCACAGTTTACGGAAGGGCGTCTCTCAAAGCCAATATATAATGTTGGCTTCTTGTTTGCGGTCAGTAGTTATAAACAATAATTGACATGCATCAACTATCAAAACACACTTAACGGCACTTTGATTACATGTCTGAAGCATCTTTCTCACCATTAGAGAATACCCTACGTAGTTGCGCCATAAGAAGAAACATGTTTCTCACCGGCACCCTTTAGCACCCTCTCCACGCCTCTTATGCTTATAAATTCTCTGAATATTTGAGTAAACATCGCATACTGCAATACAACCTAAAATGGAAGCTCACTCCCCCCACTCAACCCCAAAACACACAAACAAACAAACAAACAAACAAACAAACAAACAAACAAACAAACAAACAAACAAACAAACAAACAAACAAACAAACAAACAAACGTGAGATATCAGTAAACATATATATATAGCATGGTTATTGACTCCAATAATTTGCATGTCTGGTGCCGCCTCTGCGATCATTCGGCTTAACCACATTATAAACCTATAGAGCTTTCCGATGGAAATTTAATGAGTTAATGATTGGCCATATCGTATTATGGTTAAAACTCAAAACCCCAATTTCCTCTAATATCGGCGATGTAGATTTTATCTTGGTTTTTACGGAATTCAGAATGTGTTAGTTACGACCTTTCTGCCATCCATGGCATTTTATCTTTAACATCGGTTGGTGCGCATTCTTTAGATATTTCAGTTTTGATATTCATTACGCATGACTGGTTGTCATGGTTTCTTTTGTTCCACTATTCTTTAACGATAATGTTTGACTTGTTTACAAATAAGTAAATAAGTAAAATTATATTTACCAAAATAAAAAAATATTCAAGCAAACAGAAGAAACGTGAATTTATAAGTCCTTGGACTAAATTTGAGACGCATAAGGAATTATTTTTATCCAATCTTATTGCGTATGTATTTTTCATTTTCAAATCGCTTCCATATTATCCGCCAAAGTAATACCGTGCTCATTAGGTTATCCAGTTCTTTTGACGTTTTAGATTTTCAATCACCAGTGATAGGAAAAAGGTGACCGACATTGAGAAATTCTATAAACGCGATGACCACATGATAATCTTTGACGATTCAATTTCTTTATAATTGAATTCAGAATTTGTTTTATATCATGACGTTTGATTTAGTTTTCTCTGCCGTTTAATAAATTTGATAATAATTCTGATAAATCGTCCTTAATTTCTCAATGAAAATATCAAAAAACCTATTTTCATGAAAATACCCCTGCTGCGTGTTTATGCATTGCATCTAGTGATCTTAAAAGACTTTTTTAAATGTAATTAACTATTAGGCATGCTTGATAGCTTGCTTAAACGTTCACGTTTACCAAGGAAAATTAGGTGACCTTGTTTCGACACTAAGTATTGTTGATATGTGCAACATTACATTCTTACACTCAAATAACGCAGTTTTAAACAAACAGGCTAGACTATGTGAGAGAACTATACGAATAAAGCAACCGACTCTTGAAATAATAAAAGAAACACTTGGCTTTTGGCGGTTGCTACGATTAAAGCTTCTCATCAGCGGTTGCTAAGCTCCGAAGGTAACTAAGCAATCGGTAATTCTTTTTTAATGACTAATTATATGTGAATAAATACATACTATTTTTATGGTGAAATGAGTGATGAATGAGAGTGAGAAAACATTCATGTGAGATATGAATATGAATAAGTGCTCTAGACCACAAAAAAAAACACAACAGAAATAGCTTTTCCATGACATTCTATTCACCCACAAGCAGAGTGGCACTCACAACAACAAACCGTTACGCGATATTGAAGAAAAAAACCCCGATTACTCAACTAAATATTTCGACATGACTAAAATAAAAACGTTGTATACATTTTCATTTCTTGTTATTAATCTACTGTTATATTCTTTTCCTATATATTATATACAGCAAGTTCTTTGCGCGTACAGATGGTAAAGGAGGCATTAGCAAGGGTTTGACAAGAAAAGAGTCAAATAGAGCTGACCTCATTTCAATTTTTTATTTGCAAATTTTGTTTTGTTTAGTGATTAATATTTTTCACAATTCTTTCTTTATAAGCAGCAGAGATTCAAATTCACAAAAAAGATAAGCATCTAATCACCACCCTGGGTTCAAAATAATAGCGAAGAAATGAAATTCTCTCTGTCCCTTATACTTTCTCTGCTTCAAAGAGACAGGTAATCCTTCTCTCTTAAGTTTAGGTATAGGTAGTAGGTGGTTTTGGAAGTTTTGAGGATATAATACTCTGATTTCTTGATATATCAAATAAGCACCTCTTAAGCACCAAAGTATGCTCAAAATGACAAAACATAAGCACCAATGAAGATGGACGATTTTTACTGATGCACCAATGAAGATGGAGGATTTTTACTGATGCACCAATGAAGATGGACGATTTTTACTGGTACTCGGGAGTTGGGTTCGAGGTTGGTTTTTTAGAAGTTTTGAGGATATATACACTGATTTCAAATAAGCAATACTGAAGCACCAATGGGCTTGGTGGATGTTTACCGGTGCTTATTTTTAAAAAAACGTGTTAAATGTTAATTCAGCGGTTCAAATTATCTAATAATTATTTATTATATTATACTCTCCAAAGAACGACAATCAAAATATAGCAGAATCTGTATGATTGTTATAAAGAAACGGTGACGTTCTAATAAATCCATAGGAAACGGCTTTTCGGGATGTGTTAATCTCTGTGCTCGAACCAATGGGGATGAAAGTGATGCGAACGTAGTGAGTCTTTCAAAGAACTAGAGCGCTAGTCTTATGATATTTCATGATTAAATAAAATATAAAATTCACTGATAACAGATTATCAAAAAATTAGAAACAAAATTAGAAAAAACAATTATAAAAAAAGAAAGTGGACGAATTAAATAAAAAAAACCAGCGTGAATTTATGGCAAGTGGAAATACCGAAATGAATTCAAAAAGTGTCTTTGTAGCCGACACTTCTGATGTGTTTTTTACGAGAACTTTTATTAAGACATACGACGGAGTTAGGAAATCAAAGAGAAGCTTTACTCGGGATAATCCCAGAACACCTAGGGAGAAAAAACACATTCCGCTCAAGATGAAAGAAAAAACACACAGACATATATGATTTTAATCATAGAAGATATATATCATAATGATTATTTTACCTGACTCATATTTATGGAGATTCATCATATTTATTTTTGTTCCTTTAGTGGATCTCTTGATAGAACTTTTCATCGACCCGTCATCTATTTCTCAAGGGTTATTTTTTTGCCCATTATCCGTTTGGGAATTTTCATTTGACATATTAGCTTTGAAATCATTCCGTTCGGTAAAATATTCGTCTTTTTGAGCAAATGTGAAGGCATATCTTCACACATCTTAAAATCTATTAAAAAAAATATTTCGAGGATATCTGGTGATGATCAATTCAGAAGCCTACTTATCTTTCATGGGAAACAAGTGGGCGACTAAAAAAAGAGGGGGAAAGAATCAAGGGCGTTGGGAAATGTGTTCCTCTTCACATGTAAATTTTCTTTCGGCTGCCATTTTTTTTTCTATATGTTTATTTCGAAATTCAAACCTTTTTGAAATAAATAAACAAAAAAATAACAAAATTAATAGCGGGAAAAAATATCCTTGGAATTTCGTAGTTTGTCTGTAATTATTATGATATAATGACGCGTTTCACAAAATTACAAATCCACCACTTGTTGAAATTTGTGATTAACTCGGAAATTGTTATTGCGCAATTTGCTGGCTAACATTTGACAGTGGGAAACCGAATGTCTTTAAGATGGTTAAACATTTATTTTTGACTTCAACCCATTTCTTGTTACTCTTGTACATTCCAGTTCAGTTGTAACTAGGAGCGTGGTCTCCATATTGGTCTCCATGTTGATAAAACGTTGGCTGATTTCCTGAACAATTATACGCTGGATATGACAAAGACCATCAAATTTTTCCGTGGAAAGTCTTGTAAAACCGTTTGAAAGAACGGCTGATCAAACGTTCACTGACCCAAAAGAAATTTAACAAAGCTCTGGTCTAGAATTGGTAGATGAACCGTCCATGGATGAACTCTATACGCTGGCTATTTCTGTTCCTGTCATCTTTGATCAACTTTTTGTTACTTCTATCAACTACCGACCAAAATATTCAAGTGTTCTATTACCAAGATAAGGAAGATATAAAAGAGGGATGTTTCAGGGTTTTTTAAGCTGGTTTTCTACAAGAGAATTTTTTTTTAACATTTAACTCTCGCGTTCTGATTGGTTTATCAACCAATTTCGCCCCAAACTTTGCACCACGCAACACAATTGCGTTTTATGTAAACATTTCATTGTTGGATAACTTCTATTCCTTCCTACCAATTTGAGCCAAAAATTCAAAAGTCTTCGTCCCACGATCGTCATTAAATGTGTACACACAACTACCACATTTTCCTTCGGCCGACCACACCACCCACCCACAAACACACGCACACGCACTACAAATAAAAATAGTAAAAACCTCATATTTTTTAACTATAACGTTTTTCCTATATGACAATTCCTGTTCCTGTATTTTCGAAAGGATTTCTCCTATCATATCAAAAACTGACAGCTGTCAATCAAAAACTTACAGTTGTCATGGTAATTTAATCTAAACACTCGGGAAATAAATACCATAAAAACACAGCAAAGAAAGAAAAAAATGAAAGTTTTTTTAGACGACGTATTTATGACGTACATAATTTCATCCTCTATTGTTCCACGTTCATGCTGTTGACCTTGGTGGCATTTTTGACGGTTTTACTAACCTGACTACTAACCAAAAGTACAAGGACTTTGATAGAAAATAAACGATTGGATTTCAGAAAAGGGGGCAGTCCTTGAGCCAAATGACACCAATATTTTTTTAGCTTTTTCGGTAAAAATTAAAGATGTTTTGTTTAGCTTGTACTTAACACGTGTTTTGCGTCTTCCATTATCATTTTGACACACTTCACCACCTTTGCTGTCTTTCTGACGCGAGAGATATGAAGGGAATACGACGACATCATCAAACAATGCGAGGGAGGGAGTTTATAATCATAATAGCCTTATTATCTGGGAAATATATCATGCTTCTCGACGAATATTTGAGTGAGTATTAAAATTAAGTGTTTGGTTAACAGAAACATGTAATCTTCTTTTTGTTTGGGACATCGAGTCAAGCTGGTAACACAGTATAAAAGGAACGCGTTCTTGTCATTTGTTTTAATTATTATCTTAAGTTAATGTCGTGAATGGGCACATGTGTCGAGATTGTAATAGTTAAAAGATTGAGCAAATTAAACATTGTAAAAACAACATCGGAAAAGACAATAGAAGCTATACGAAACGCTTTATGCGACTGGGTCTACTGAGACCTGAAACATCGTTTAGCGAAGAGAAAAGGAAAAGAAATCTGGCAATAATTTTTTGTTTGTGGTGAGACATTTAAAAGCATTGGAAAAAAATAGTATTCTATTAATACAAAAAACCCAAAAAAACTAGGCGTTGGATATAAGATTGATGAAATAATGCTTAAAGCCATTACGTGGCTGTTGATATTATGGACGCAAAGGTTTGTTTATTTATTTATTTATTTATTTATTTATTTATTTATTTATTTATTTATTTATTTATTTATTTATTTATTTATTTATTTATTTATTTATTTATTTATTTATTTATTTATTTATTTATTTATTTATTTATTTATTTATTTATTTATTTATTTATCCGAGATCTTACCCGAGAAAGCAATGACAGATCTGTTCTGAAATGATTGTGTTGGTTTTAGACAATCTTAAGCTTACCACGAACATTATCTGAGTATGTCTATACTATACCACGTGTCATACAAAACACAATGAATATTCATGATTTTTCATGTAACATATTTAAAAACGATTGGCGTTTAATGTACACCAAAATGGATGTTGCTTTAATGAACTTAAAATTTCATTTCTTCATAGATCACAATAGAAAACGTGTGTAAGCAATAGTGACATTTCTCCTTTTCAATTTTTTTGTTCTTTTGAAATTTCGATCTTTGACATTTAATCCTTTTACACCATTATAAACTTATAATAAATATAAACAAAAATATAGCAACAGACCATCAAACCCGGGTCAACATTCGTGAGAAATGAGCGTGTATTTTTTTCATTCACTCTAAAAATATATTATTAAAAAAAACGCCATATAATTACCAATTTTTCGACATCATCTCTTTTTCCAAGGTTTGCCTAAATACTATCGACTCCTTATTTTGCAAAAACCATTTTTATTCAAAAGCAATACACGTTTTTTTTATAAGAACAAAGGGTATAATAACAAAAGGCTTCGAAGGTCTAAAAGTTTAGAACATATACTAAGAACATTTGAGGCTTAGGAACGTTTGTTCCTAAAACAATATTCTTACATTTTATAGGATAACTTCATTATACAAGAATATTATCATCATGTTGTTTCCAACAGTAGCAACTAAAATCCATTTAAAATGGGAAATTATGAAGCAAGTTTGTTGAATTTCGGCTTTTAGATATTCGATAGTGTATAAATCAAGAACATATTAAGAACATTGTTACGCTTTGAAGTTGAAAAGTTAAGATCGTGTGAAGGCTTCATCAGAGTTGAGTGTTCTTATAAAAAATATGTGTAAATGACTCGTTTTATAACGAAAACCTGTTGAATTTGCGAAACAAGGGTGGAGGAGTAGCTTAAAACAGTTTCAAAAATCAGTGATTATACGAGACAACTGAACTACTCAAGATGGCTTCTTTTGTTGTTATTACCTTCTCAAGTTTTGTTTTTCATGTAAACCTGAGCACCAATATGTTAACGTTACACGCGACCACACCATTCACCCACCTAGTTGTGGTGTGTACTCATTTTTTCATTTGCTGACGATCATGGGACGAAGACTTTTTGAATTTTTTAAATTGTTCAAACTGCTCAGAAATTTCAAACAAGTATTTCCACGACGGAAGGATATCGTCTTATTTAGGACATCGTAAAAAACGTTTTCAAAACAAAATGTTTGTTTCTACCGAAAGAAGGAAAGAAAAAAATCAAAACAAAGCAATTATTTTGGACAGAATGTTAATGACACTAATTTGACAAGGAGTAATCAGTGCGTCCTTAAAACAAATCAATCAAGCAAGCAATTACAATAATTTTATCCAATCAGCCAGCCATCAACTCAAATTTTTATTCTTATTTTTTTTTTATTTTTGAAAAATGATCAGTGTATCTGCGGTCAATGATCGTTTTCTGATTACTTCCTCTGACTTCTCCTATACACGTTGAAGCATCCTGTGTACATTAATATCATTTATTATTTCTGATAATGTTTGTTTTATCAATGAAATAGATCTTGGCGATGTACTTATGGAGTTATGGGAACTACATTAGCTTTATATGTGTTATATCTGGCAAACTACTTCTAAACCTTTTTTTTTATAACTATTTTTCTACGTTGAGAATATCGTATCTTTTGTAACAGTTATTGAGAAGAAAAAATTTGAAATATACTTTGTAAACAGCAACATAAAATGGATGCTTAAAAATGTCCTCTGTAGGAGGACGAATCATAGCGAAAAGTGCATGGATTTGTCGTACAAAATGTCTTTTTATCTCAATTTTGTATACAAAGTTTGGTTGGGTCGTCAACGTACATGAACTGACATTTCTTCTTTAAAATTACAAAATATTAGCAAACACTTTCAAGGATTATAAAGACGCAACGTAAATATTAGAACGATTAATCAATCAGAATTTTTTATATTTTTTATCTTCAATGTTGATAGAATAGATCAATAAATATACTCAGAGGCGAGTGTTTATTCTTTGTGCTGATCAGTTTCACTCTCCGCCACAGGTGGTTTTATTGATTCGTTCTTTCCGTTTTTCGTTCCACACGAAGTTTTACAAAATTAACTGTGTATGCACGTGTGGTGTTCATAAGAATCTATTATCCTCTTCCTACTTGGTCTAACTATGGCCTAATGGCGGGGAATTATGTACACAAGATTATACTTTAGGGCTTAAATATTTAGCCCCCAGACGTAAAACAACAAGAACTTTCAGTCAGAAAGTAATCGATCAGAGTTACTGCTTATTTTGATTAAAAACACTCTTATTACTTATTAGAGGTTTGTTTTGACTTACTAAATTAACCGCATACAATATACCGTGCTATTCATACGCTGAACACAAATGCAGAACTGTAACCTTACCAGAAAAAAAAAACTGATTTTATAAAAACATACATGCTTGCGCATCGGTTGTTAAGAATTCAGCGATGTTCTTTTCGAGAGTCAGAGAAAATTTCCCAAATCAATTTGAAGAAACCAGAACAAAAGAAAATACCAAGACATCATCATATTTAGCATCCTTATCTTTCTGGTTTTACTTATTCATCCAAATCTTCCACGATGGGTTGAAATCTTCAGTACAGTAAATGCCTCTGAAAAGTATGATTTATTCTGGGGTTTTTTTTCGCTGCGTATTTGCAGTTACTTACAGTAGAACGCTGAAACATATATCTGCCTTATATTGGGTATTTATCAGCCTGGGTAAAAAAACCTTTTCCTACTAATCGAAAGCAAATTGAAATTATTTCGAATCAAAGACACATATGCGAACGTTTTCTATATGCGGTGAAGTTGCAATAGTCACTAGTTTGTGGGTGAGAACTGCGTGACACCTCGTTCTTTTACATAAAAAGAGACTTTTAACGGAGAAATTTTCTGATCGCATCTTGGTTAGCTTAACACACTCTTAGACAGATTCTAAGCTGAAGATTTTATAATCGGTGCGTTTAATGTATGATTAACGCCTAGAGTAACAACACAAAACAGGTCATGTTTAGCGATGACGTCATCTATCCACAACATCCTCTGTTGGATGTTAATTCTCGGCTAGTAAATAATATGTGGTCACTGATATAATGGCAGTTAATTTGAATAACATCTTCTAGTAATACCTAACCAATCAGGAACTTCGCCGAATGCGCCCTCTTTATTGATTACATATATATATCGGGTATCTGTACCGAGATTTTGATGGATAGAGTTGCAACTTTCTTTAGGTTAGAATTTTAACATTCCATCATCCCCATTGCCGTCCAGTGTTTTCTTCTTAGCATCAAAACACCTGAGAAGAAAGCGTGTGAAAACGCCATTAAAAAATGGTTTTTCTGACATGGTATTTCCTCTGTTTTATTGCCCAGTAAACATCACTTATTTTTGTTGACAGTGAAACGTTTCATCATTTCGACTTTTCTGGCAAATCACATCATCTCTGTTTTTCTCCCTCCTAAATCTCCTTTTAACACGAACAACAACAAAAAAAAGCTCCTTGTAAATGATGGATCTGTTTGCGAACTTTTTTAGTTTGAATATTATTTTGTTTGATATTCAGATAATAAAAAACGAAACCATATACAACAACAACAACAACAACAACAACAACAATAACAACAACAGAAGTAACATCAGAGAATAAACGTTACATGCCATATTTTAAGTTTTATTGTGCTTGAGTTTGTTTTGTTTGCGTTAATACCTGAGGTTTTTTTCAGCTTTCCCAGAACTATTGGATTTTTATCTTTGTTTTATATTCAGCGAAACTCCCATTAGGATATAATTAGAATATTCACCTAAATAAAAGGACATACTCCAGAACTTAAAACAAAAAAAAAAAGGAAAATTTACTTCGTTCTTTTGATATTCATTTGTGCCCTATATTTCAAGGTGGAGCCCTTCAAGAGCCTTTGTTTGCAGTGTATATCATAGAACTTTTCCAGTGGGCAAAATCTCCAAAAGTCTCTGTGGAGGAGTGTCTTTTTATTGAAACAGCTGACGATATTGCTTGTCATTCCTATAGAAAACACTCCTTCTCGTGGACTTTTTGAAGATTTTGCCCACGGGTTGGTTTAGTTACAGACAACCATTTTTTATTCTCTTTTTTCATTATTTTTTTTGGGGTTTTCCTCTTGGAGAGATAGAGATAAAAAAAAGAAAACATTCGTTTCTTGCAATATTGTTGAGACCTCATCAGTTTTGAGATTGTTTGTTACGACATTGTAAGTTATTCACACGGAAATCTGAAGTGTTTCAATTACTTTACAATGACAAATTACTAATCAAGTGTGAATGAGCCCTAATAACGTGCAAATAGCTTTAAACGTTATACGATTGTCGGCATCCCTTTTGATGTATAATGATCGGCTTTTCTTGATATGAAGGATGAAAGTGGTTGGATTAACGCCAAGTGTTCAACAACAACTGAGTTGTTGCTGTAGGAAAAAAACATATGTGTATATTCAGTCACGTGAGTTGGTTACCTCCAAATGATTGGCGGAAAAGGAAAACCTATTGGTATTTTTGGTAAACTTTCTGATGGTGTACTTTAAATTATTGGAGATTTGTTGCGAAATGTCGTAAAAAATATAAAGCTAACTTCAAACACAGTGGAGGATAAAACGATTTCAAAATTTCTCAACGTTTTCAAAACAATTCAATAACATTGATTCGACGCGGCCACTCGCGGCCATTCACTCTTTTTAATTAAACAAAGTCGATTTAAAGAAATCAAACATAGTTGATTTATCAACCGGAAATATTGATGTCATCATCATGTCAGTGTAATCACATAATTTCAGTATTATAAATCCATTTCTTAACAGAGAAATAAGGTCTTGCTATTTAGAAAGGGCTTCGCATAGCTTTAAAAAATGTTTTTTCAGTAAGGTAGCCAGCCTTTTGAAGAAGCGACTTTAACAATGTTTTCATTCTAAAGAAAGTCGGTTTCAGGGAATACCGGTAAACGTCGTGCTGTTCATTAGTTTTCGGATTCATAGGTAGTATAGTAAACCGAACAGCATCTCAGGATATTCCTACAACGTCGAAAAGGTGTTCAAAACGTCAGTTCTTTGCCGACATCGTTCTTTAAAATACTTACGTAGAGGCGAAACAGCATCTCAGGATGTTCCTACAATGTCGGTAGAGGTGTTTAAAACGTCAGTTTTTGCTGATTTCGAAAGAGTTCTTTTAGAAACTTTACGTAAAGGACAAAGCGTTTTTGTTTCTTATTCGGTTCAAACGGTTTCAATTACCTTTTTTTTTTTTTCCTTTTCAGCCTAACGGAAAACATCCACGCAAAGAACAAAGCATCTGATGAACACACAGTAAGTTATTTCAAACCTTCATTTGCCGTCTAAAAATATATACGTAGGTTTATTTTGTTGTTCTGAAGGCCAGCATTTTTGGGTATTCTTAACATTGCAACAGAGTAACCTAAAGGACATTTTCTGGACTGAAACTCACGTTATATAGTGAAATCTCGTTATAAAGAACCCGGATTCTTTTCCCCACTCCTAAAACAACCTTCTAAAAAACTCTCGATTTAACGAACTCTCGATTTAACGAACTCTCGATATATTTTTCTGATTTCTG
The DNA here is from genome assembly GCA_039566895.2 of Turritopsis rubra. Classification (NCBI taxonomy): domain Eukaryota; kingdom Metazoa; phylum Cnidaria; class Hydrozoa; order Anthoathecata; family Oceaniidae; genus Turritopsis; species Turritopsis rubra. The sequence continues at coordinate 6,517,455 of CM077617.1, read as the reverse complement.
TTCCGTTCAGAGTTCGTTCTATCGAGATTCCACCAAACAATCTCTTATCTGAGGACTTTCAGTGGACATGATGTTGCTTCAGCATACCCATACTTCATTTTTTCATTTAAAAGGGTAGTTTCATGTTATCAAACGATGAATCCGACTCGATTGTTTCTGGATATAAAGATGCTTACTATCTATGCAAGGACAACTTCAAAATGGAGAGATGGAACTGTCCAATGCCTAAGGAAATACATAAAGGCAAACATCCAGTGTCACTGACCAGGTTCTATCCTTCAGGTAGGTGGGCACTTCCTCTTCTATGAAATATATCAAAGTTCGTAGAATAAATAACTGGTTAGCAATGTAGTTAGTCTTTTTCTCAGTTTTGTGCACCTATATTGTTACGTGACCGTCATGAGATCGATTAAGAAGCCTTTAAATGTTGATTCCTTTGTATTTTGATTCCTTTAGGAGTTTTTAAAATGTTTCATCATCCAGAAAATATGCGAAAGTGTGTACGAGTTTCGAATCTTAAACTTCGAACATTTCTGAGATGGTAAAAGAAAAAACAAAACAATGACTTGATAATGATTGATATAGACATAATGATTCGCACGTGATTAACTAGTAATCACATTAAAGGCTGTCAGAAGGGATAAAAATCATAATATTTTGATCATGTGACAAACATGGTTTGTTGCTCGTGCGTTTCTGTGAGAAAATATTTTATAAATAATTCTCCAGTGACTAGGAAGTGAAAAGGCATTGGTCCATAAAATCGGCATATTGTTTTAGGAGAAAAATAGATGTGAAAAATGTGAACAACAGAAGAAAATGGAAATGGAAAAACAACATTTAAATTGATTAAAAAGTGATAAAAATGAATTCATTTGAAATTGGACCCTAAACATTCATAATTTCTAAAGCATTTACAGGAAAAAGACTTTTGTTTGTCCTTGTCAAACTAATTCAAAGGGGAGAATATGATGTACAATTGAAAAGCAGTTCATAAGCATATTTCTGAAAAAAAGGTATATTGGCCGAGTCATACTGTGAGATAGCTAGTCCTAAACAGGGATTTCTTTTACGAAACAAATCACCTTGTTATTACATTTAGTCGAAGTATACCTTCTTCTCTTTGAAATAATTTCATTTATAAAAGGTCGGGTCAAAATAATATATACTCATAAAACATAAATGAACATAAATGAACAAAAACAAACCAACTCAAACGTTTTCTGCAAAACAACTTAATTACCAATATCACTTATATATCTTTATTTTCATATTAATAGATAGTAAAATTAAAAAAAAACTGAAAGTCTTTAACAGGAAGGTAAAAATGTTTGAAATCAGGAAACATAGTCGATCAATTAAATGTCCAACTTTCAAAAATACAGCAACAGCATTCGAAGCCTTCCCAAGCATTGGAAGTAGTATTTTCTTTAGATTTATCAATGTGAACAAAACATCAACAGCTGATTTGAAATAATTTCCTAAACAGTTATTTATTATATTATTTTACTGGTCGGAAAGTCATCCTTTTAGCCAATGAAATTGTGGTATTGTTTGGGGAAAACAAAACCTAACCTGACATTTTTATTTTTAATGCACTGTGGTGATATTCACTTTTTACAGGATTTTTACATATAGTTTCTTCCTGTGACACTTTTATTTCATGACTTCCGAGGTCTAAATGCTTTTCAAAGTGCAGTAGGTACACGACCGGAAATGAAACAATCAGACATTCTATTTTAATTTATGCCTTAAATTTCAATCAATTTCACTATAACTGATTATTAAATTCCTGATTATAGCATTTATAGATTATAGCTTGATCTCTCTGCGCAAGCACGAAACGAAATGACCTATTAATCCTGTCTATAGTTCCGTGTACAGAACCATCCGAACGTTGTAAAGACGTCTATATAACGTTCAAACGACATCGTCTGTCTGCTGCGTTATATGGACGTTATATGGACGTCTTTACAACTTCGGAACGTTGTTCGGAGATTCAAACGACGTCGTGTGTTTGCTAGGTTAAATGACCAGGTAGTTTTCCTGACAAAACCAATCACGCCTTAAGCCCCTTTCGTCTGTTGTCATAATTATTTCATTATATCTGTTATAGCATCGAAGGAGACATCGTACATCTACTCCCTTGTGGCGGCTAGCATCGTTTATAACATGATCAGGACGTGTGAAACTGGGAAAGGGAAAAACTGTCCGTGTAAAACCGACGATTTGAGTTCGCTACCGTGTCCAAAAATATTAAAGCACGGTTTCAGGAGGGGAAAGGCTGTGATGAAGTACTTGGACTATATACATATTTCAGACAAAGACCGAAAGGAATTCAATTTACGAAACACGTTAGCGGGTCTTCGAGTAAGTCTCCTTATTTTTGTTGACTTGTTTTGTTTATTTGTGTTATGGTGTGTTATGTTGTGTTATATATTGTGTTAAAACCACCTACTACCTAAACCTTGACAGTGGGAAAAATCTTCAAAAAATCTATGAGGAGAAGTGTTTTCTATAGGAATGGCAAGCAATATCGATGCTGTTTCGATAAAAAAAACACTCCTCTACATAGACTTTTTGAAGATTTCGCCCACTAGATTAAGTTAAGAGAGAAGGACGACTACCTGTTTCTTTGCGGCAGAGAAAGTGGAAAGGACAGGATATTTTTTCTTTGCCATGATTTTGAGACTACGGTGGTGCTTCGCTGGTGCTTATCTTCTTAAAAAGTACTTAAAAAAAACAAACGATGAAGGGTTAGTCGTCAAATCGAAATTTCTCTGGACTAAAAGTAGAATTGGTTTAAGATCAAGGAATTGCCAAATGTTAGTAGAACAGCACAAAAACAAAAAAAATAAATTAACAAACAAACAAACAATAAATAACAACAAAAACAACAATAACAACAGGGAAATTATCAACCCAGGAAATTGAATTCCCTAATAACTTAACTTTTTAGGCACTTCGTGACGATTTACAGTACGTATGCCGATGTCACGGTGTATCTGGCCATTGCGCTGGAAAGACGTGTTGGAGAAGAGTGCCCGTCTCTTTAACCCAAGTATCTATAAAACTCAAAGATTTATACAAGGTGGCCGTCAAACTAAAGCGCTCTCCTCAACCAAACAGTGTGAAGAGACTTATATCTAAAACAAAAGAAAGTACCAGAAGTAACATAAGAACGACTTTGAACAGTTCCAATTTGGTGTTTCTCGATGAATCTCCTGATTATTGTAAATCGGATGAAAGACTGGGAATAACAGGTACATTAAATAGAGAATGCGATTACCATGACGACTCTACATGCAAAACATTGTGCAGTAGCTGCGGCTATAGAACACATTCGTATGTGCGGAAGATCAAAAATGCCAAATGCAACTGCAAATTTCACTGGTGTTGCAAGGTCACGTGCGACTCATGCGAACAGGATAGAATATATGCGAAATGCACTTTGCAGACATGACCACGGAAATGAAGTTAACATTTGAAGGGAAGCGCGAAATTATCTGGAATGTACATGTTACGGAGCAATTATTTATGGCAAAGATCTCTATTTCAAACGGTTGTGGCCTTATCCTGAAGATTAGGGCGCAAATAAAACTGAACATTTTCAAGAGCATGAATGCAACACGGGACGTTAAATCACATACAAAGCAAGATTCTATCCGATTTATATTTATTCTAATTGGAAGAACTTCAATGAAAAATGGCGTAACACACAACACATTCTTTACTTGCTCATCCAGTGGATTTTAGGTATATTGAGTGAAGCAGACATATTGATAACAATGGAGCTTTTTCCTTTCGTTTCACTCTTTCTCACAGAGTTTTTCATCAATCAGTTCAACACTCCTCCATTGTTGTATCAATGTATTTTTTAAATCCACTCCTGCCTCAGTTGAGGTTATTGATAAACGAGAGAGTAATATTGCTCAGTTGACACTGAATCAAAATTTATTATAAATTATTAGATATTCGAATTTTAACTTATTTTACGAAGGTTAATTTAATTTGTAAATATCCCTTTTTTTCGTCAAACTAAACTTATTATTATTATTATATATAAAAATTATAAATATAGACTGTAAAAGATTCGATATTGTATTTCTTTTACATCTACCGCTGGTTTACAGCACCCTCGACCATGCAGTCTATTTTGTAGATGCACGAAACATTTCAATTATAGTTTGTTGAAAAAATATGTCTCTTAACATGGAGAACGCCTTGATTCACTTTTAATAACTTAGTGACTGTTTCCGGTCCATTCAGGAATAAAATGGACCGACGTCTCTCCGAATGTGGAACGAACGCAGCGAGCTCCATTTCGTTGTTACGGAGGTCGACCTTTTGTTTTGCCACCTGCCATATGGAAAATAGCGACCGACCACGTGACGTCAATTAACCAATCCCAATTATTCATTAATGAAGACTCTACATTGCAAGGATAAAAACTTGAATTTCTAACACGATTTTCTAAATAAAAGGTGGCATATTTGGTGTGATCGTAAAGCTGGTTTTCCACTTAACTTTTCGCCTGCCGCCGGCGAACATTTTTCGCTGAGTGACTTCATTTCAAGTTTTCGCTTGATGACCAGCGGCTAAAATTTTGTTCGCCGAAGGAGTTCATCTTTCCGTTAACCGATCGGTTTCCATGTCTCAAAAAAGTAAGCAAAATATAATTCCCGAATCCGTAAATTTTGAAACTAGACAAATTAAAACTTAAACCTCGTCGTTTCTATGTTTCTATTGACACAATGCAATGGCATATCCAAAACATAAACAAACAATCATCTAAAAAAAAGATTCCTGGTTGAAGTGGAACAACAGTGCAATACAAAATGGCGTGTGCAAGTGAATATTTGATATTTCAGATTCATCAGTCCTTACTGAACTCTACCAAAACTTTGTGCCAAATAACTGCGAAAAATTGCTATGCGACAGCATTGATAAAGCGAACGTTTTATCCGATTCAAAAAAAATCTTCTCTATCTTTTTTCGTGTTTTTTTTGTTTTGTTTATGTTTTGATGCCATTGCATTGCGTAACATAGAGATGAAATGTAGCGTAACATAGAGATGAAATGTAGCGCAAGCGGTAGTTTTAGTGGAAATTGAATTTTTTCTCGGCGAAAAATGTTCGCCGGCGGCAGGCGAAAGCTTAAGTGGAAAACCATCTTAAGATCCAAAAGCTGCCTTTTTCAGCATGATCTCCATATTACTCTTTGACATATATATGACGTGCGCTTTTTTGGTACACATTAGGGCATTGCGGATAGTACTTTTTGACACAATTTCATTTGCAATTTTGAATGACCGTAAGAAAAGGTTAACGAACGTAAAGCAATCATTTCCATAAAGCTTTACAAACAGCTTTTGGGACTATTGAATGAACGAAATGAAATGAATTGGATGAATCCCGTAAATGTAAAATGGAGATGTCGGATGAAATGTTTTGAAATGTTCATATATTTCATCTAACACCCAACATTAAGTATTACGTAGCGCAAACGAGTCGAGCATCAAACATCAAAAAAAAATGTCTGATGTCTGATGTTTGATTCGTTTGCGTTAGGCTTACCATTACTAGCTGCAACCCTCCACAAAATATATTGGAAAAACTCCAAAAATTGGTTGTGAAAGGGAAATTTCCCCTATAAGTTCAGGGGACAGGTCCTCCTGAATTCAATGTTGAGGGTGTAGAAACTTAACAGAATGTTTTTAGACTGAAGAAAAACAATTCAGGACCTAGCAGCACTTCATACAACATTGAGTTTGGGGGAAGGGGGGTTTTCCCAAATATTTTGTGGAGGCTTGTAGCTTCTTCATCATAAATGATTATTTAGCGTCCATTGGCTTTTCAGAAACTAATGACATTGTATATTATTCGTCAGAATGACCACCCATTTTTCTATATGGCTTTATTTTAATTTAGAATATTAAATTAGCTCTTGTGTGATGTAGAAGAACTTATTAAAGGATATAGGTTCAAATCGTTTATCAAGTAATTCAAAAGAGAAAAACGAACCAATATATTTTTTTCAAGTGTTTTTTTATCAATAATAGGTACATAAATTTGTAACGAAGAATTTTAAACAGGATGAATGCTCAAGGCGTCTTAAGCTTAAAAAGAATATGGCATGAAAAATAAAAATTATATCATTAACAGATCATAATAAATTATTTTCGAAAATTAAATTTATTTTCCTTGTTTTTTACTCACAGGATGTTTGACATTAAATTTTATTTATAAAGTCGTAGTTTTTCCCCTGATTCGTTTTCTGATGAGAACTCTTCAGATGAGAACAAAATTGACGATGTTTCGAAAAATCGACTTATCGTGGTGTAGGTGCAATAACTGTGTAAGGATGCCAATGCAAAAAAGAAAATGTTTGCTGTTGTGATATCTGCGAAATGAAATATTTCAAACTCGGTAGGTAACCGGAGGATTCATCTTTTATTACAACACTACTCTTTTTTCATCAGGACCATTCGGGAACGGTACTTTGCCTTCTAAAAGCGAATCACCCCTTGGTCCATCGGCTGTGTCTTAGACGTGATATTGGGAGGTAAGAAAACCAAACGAATCGCTTTTTAGCCACCAACATGTGGATGTGCTGGGCAGTTGTCTACAATTAATACAACTTCCCGATCTTCTCGTACAAACTTGCCATCCAACTCCCGAACCCACTCCTCAAACAAATCGCTGTCCATCCAACTTTTTTTTATAACCGCGGTAGCGACAGGGCAGACTCTTCAGATTTTTAAAACATCTTGGGGATTTAGCCTTGCCGATCACAAACATAGGCAACTTATCACCAAGAGCATTTCCAGCTGCCATGTCACAGTTAGACGGACTTTACTGTGTTTACCACCCACACATTTTTCGCTCTTTAGGTGCATGGTCTTTTCTGGCAACGCTTGAAAGAATAACCCAAATTCGTCTGCGTTGTATAGGTCAGCTAGTCCATAGTCGGACAGTATAGTTGGAAGCCTTGTTTCGTACCAGGGTGCAATCGTTTCATCTACCACAGTTTTGCCCTCTCCTACAGAAATTAAAGGTGAACAGGGCTTTTAGACAAAGTGTGTACAGGACTTTAAGAAAAATTCGAACGTTTTCATAAAAAAAAATTTCATTCGAATTTATATTACAAACCTTTTTGAAAAGGTTTTTAAACGTTTCATAAAATGGCAGTAGAAATAGAAAAGTTACTCTTTCTTGGTATGATACCAAGACTTATAAAGTCACACAATTTAGACTCGTTTGTAACGGGATATCACGTGTACAAAACTATTTGGACTCCGTTCGTAAGCGAGGAATTGACAGCCATGATGGAGCCCAAAAATATAGAGGACAAATTTGCTGTCGTGGTTAAGAGAAATGGGTCGGTAGTCGGACATTTACCTAAAGGAAAGACAGGAAGATTTGCGAATACTTTTTTTTACTTTTTACGAGCAAACGACAGAAATAAATGTTCTTTGATAGTGACCGGAAAAGCAGTTAATCAAGGAGATCGAAAAGGAATGAAAGTGCCATGCAAACTGTTCTTCTCCGGAGAAGGAAGTTGCATAAATATTTTGAAAGACCAACTGTTGAAGAATTTGTAAATCGTACCTAACACTGTTTTAAAGCGAACGTTAAAACGCTCTTTCCAGCGACCTTACCATACATCAGAAGCTTGGAAGTTATTACACTGAAGACCTTTTGCGAACTCAAGAGCTTTTAGCTTGATGATGCTAGCAGAAATAGGAATGTTGTTGTGTTGCACGCTAACGAACCATTTGTTAATTGCTTTATCTAACACTTCATAAGTAGCTGATTTGATTCTTATTCGTGTCGTTCCTGCATTGTTCTCATCAATCACCAGATATATGTCTTGTTTGTTTTTTTCAACCAATGTGATATTGTGTTTTTTGCGACACCATACTTTCTAGCAGTTGAAATACAGCTTTGACCTTCTTCAATCTCTTTTAAGGCGTTGTATTTCTCAAGCAAACTTTTAGATTGAATCTTTCTTTTCGATGCCTGTACAGACGCCATGTTGCCTTCAGAAAATTAGCTGTAATGTGTCACCACGCACGTGTTAGTTTTAAAAAATCCGTTATTCGAATGTAAAAAAAAAACACGTTCGAACGTTGGAATTCCGGAATTTGTTTTGAAAATCGAGTAAAAGTTCCAGTTACGAGGGTGTAATTTGGCTCAAGGGACCAGAAAAATGGTTCCACTTAGCGAATGTTCCACTTATCCGGGGTTCCACATACCGAGCGGCAACTGTAGTGGGAACTGCTCCACTCAAAAGTTTTCTGTTGCTAAGGTCAGTTTAGTTAAACCATAAGGGTTGTAAACTCCCCACTGTGACTTCGACATTCGTAGTGCAGTCATACTGGTGATTTATTTAAATCGTAATGTAATTAAGTGAGGTAAATCCGCGAACTTAATGTGTGACCTCGTGAAATTCCTTATTTGAGTTCTATTCAAATCAATATTTAGACGCTTAAAAATATGATCTGCTTCGGGGCAGGACTTATGCAAGCTTTAGCTGAAACCCACTGAGAGAACAAAGAACTCGACTGAAGGTGAGCAAATATCACATTTAAAGAGACATTTTGTGAGGTTGTGTGTAAACAAGTACAGAGTGAAGAGAGAGAGAGAGTAAAGTAAAAATGGATCTAAGTTGGGAAGGCTTTCACAATAACTATTATCACTCCTGGCTTGCCTGTAACTTTCCATTGCAAACATTTACGCTACCACAAACGCAGACTACGACTACTTTGAACAGTTCGTACAAGGAAATCGAACAACCACCATCACAGGAGAATGGTATTCATTTGTGGAGTGGGACCGCTTTTCTCAAATTGGTGTCCTGTTTTTCTAATGATGGTCGTACCAAATCGATCAATTTCTCAAAAGTCTGTCCAGACATGCGAAAATCAGCCCTCCATCTAGATTCATAAACAGGATCATGTTTGTGATCCCACATTTCTTGGAACCATGTTTCGTCTCGCTGGAATGCCCACGTTGATCGCGGTTCAGGTAGAGTAGTTGCCAAGCAACGAAAGCCAAACCGACTCAAAGATTCCGTTTTCAATTTCTCGAACTGGAAATATTGCATCATGTACAGCAGCCTGTTTAGCCTTCTTCTACGACCTATTCTTTTCGCTCGTAGTTTTTTTTAGAAAATCATCATCAGCAAAAGATTTTTCCTTCAATCCATTTTCGCAAGATACTTCAGCAGCTATGAAATTTCATGTCGTTCTTTTTTTGTTTCTGAATTTAAATGCCCGGTGTTCATTAAGTAAACAAACTTTTAAATCTCACTCGGACCAGCATTTAAATAAAACTGTCTATTATTATTATTATTATTATTAATGTTTACCCAGGATAGCCTCTTCAGTTCTGATAGAACTGTTATCAATGAGGATCCTGCGAAGGAGGTCCCAGAGCATTTAAAGCCCCCATTTGGGCTACGGAAGCCGCAAGTATACTTCAACCGCTCAACCAGACAACCCCCTTAGATATCAATCCCGCTCTCAAGCTGAGTGCTAAGCTGAGTGGATCGATTCACACTGTTATAGTCGCTGGCAAGACTCGGCCAGGATTTGAACCCTGACCTCCCGCACTAAAGGCGAGCACTCTACCACAAGGCCACCAGTCGGTATAAATAATGGGCATAAATAAATAATTAATATAATTAAGTTAATTATAATTAATTAATTATAATTAAATTAATATAATAATAATTAAGGCATAAATAAAATAATGTAATTAAGATTTATATAAATCTGCAGTATGATCGCAATGTAGATTAGTTAAATTCGTAAGAAAAAATAGCTTTGTTAAATTTGCAGAAAAAATCGCTCGTTGTTAGTTGAGCATACCAGTTTTTGTTTTTAACTATAATCTCCGAAGTCCGCGCATTTTTTAGAATAGTTAAATATAACGTAAACGTAACTAACTCAACGTTTTGTTGAGAAGTTAAACTAATCTAAGCTGAATTAGTCTACCGAATTTAGGCTGTTTCCTTAAATTGTGACGTCAGCAAAAACCTAATCTGAACCTTTAACTAATCTGAACTAAACTCAGTGTGACTCGGCTAAAGATAAAAAAATCACCTTTCCTAACCAGTAAATTGGCGAAAAGACCATTACAATGTAATATATACTCTGATCAATAAAATGCTATGGTAATCACAATAGACAGTTAAAAACGTACCTTCTTATTGCTGGTCACCTATGCTTACAGTAACTTACTTCCTCCGGAAGCCGGGAAGTGACAACATAAATAATTTTGTATATTAAAAAAAGAATTTCAATTTCAAAAAGACATCAATCAAGTGTCATGTCTTCAGTCATACCGCGATACACCTTCAATATTTCGTCAAACTATCCTACCTCGTTTTAAAAGAATTTATAAAAGAATTAGAAATGGAAAATCTGTTATCGAAACAAATAATATTATAGCAGAAAAAAACGATGCTAAAAATAAAAAACAAAGAACAAAAAACTGTCTTAACATTTACCAGCATAAAAAGGTCAGCATAATCACAGGCAAGGATGAACTCATCCAGAGTGACTTACCTTATACATGTCAAGGTAAACATGTATTTGAAATCTTTTCAGAAATTTATGCTTATGATAGCCCCTCATCTTATCATTTGTTAGGAGATCCTCCAAGATCTCATCGATGCAACACGGAATAACACTGCCTTTGCTAGTGTAATAATCTTTTAAATGGTGATGATACATTGTCACCGACTGCCCAATGTTTTCAAAGAGCAGTTTAATTATATCATGTTCTTGAAGTTTCTTTGCAAGTGAGACTAATTTGCATCGCGAGCATTTAAATAGGTTGCCTGATTTTAGTGGAGTAGCGAAATTGCATTTTGGAAAGCACAATTTAGTATCGTGCCCAAGGATTGATGAAGGAGGGAACGTAGCTGTTATTGTAACCAATTCTGCTAATATGGTTTTGGAAGATTTTATAGAGCATTTTCCGATATTCGAATACAGTGCGCTGGTTAGTGTTCAAGGAAACAGTTCCATGATATTTGTTAACAAACGTATTTTTTTATTATGTAAACACCACTTTCAAGAACTTCTTTGTTTTGTTCACCCCAAAGTGTCAGTTTGATAATGCCCGTTTCATCATTAGCTGAAACATCTTCCGTAGGAATAGTGGATCTATTCTCAACTGATAGGAATGCAATTAGCGACACGACATCCAGGTTTTTCTTTTCTTCAAGTATTGTCTTAATGGCAACCAGTAACTCGTCTTCCACTTAATATATTAAGTTTTTTTCGTTCATCAGTACAATTTGTGTTTTTCCATTTATTTCGATATCTTCCTTTGTGTCACCATAGAAATTCAGTTTACGTTTTATACCAGAACGTTTGACTGGATTCTGACTCAGACTCTGTATTGATGCATCCTTTAATTCCTTGCGATATTTTTCAATATAACAAACCCTTTTGAATGAACATTCTGGTGATTGTAAATTCATATTAAAATATTTGATCGATGGGTTTTTCCTGTTGTTTTCACCGGAGTGACATTATGAATATATGCATCAATCGTATCTAAAAGTTAATAAACTTTATCATTTAAAGAATTCTACTGAAGATATAATATATGAAATATGTGAAATATATGAAATATATGAAATATATGAAAGCTTTTAAACAGACACGAATGCAGGTTTTTGTAGGGGATAAATTGAAATTTTGCTAAATAATTTCGTTACAAGTACTTTCAAAAGTTAAAAAATGAGTTTCTTGCAATTTACAGACTCTTTGTATCATGGTGTTAGTTTATATGCATTTACCTTTGTCATTAGAGGAGTGGACACTCATAAGTGGATGGTGCTTGACTAGTACTTGGAGGTGGTGTGTCATCGGTCTTTTCAGCACAATTTTCATCAGGGTCATCTTGCAGCAATTCTTCATCTTCCTCTTCAGTTATTATTGGTGAATTTCCATTTTTCTTTTCCATTTTCCATTTTTATTTCTAATTACAACTAAAATTATCAGCAGAATAAGAATTAGAATTATCATATTGTTGAGTTGTATTACAATCATTAAATTAACATGTACTGATGATAATTTTAGTTGTAATTAGATATAATGGTGCAGATGGTCACTCACATAGATGAACTGCTCTCAGTGAATCAGTCAGGATTTCGGAAAGGACACTGTACTGTAACAACATGTATCAAGATCAAAAATGACATTATAAAAGCAATGGACCGTGGTGAAGTCACCTTAGCTGTCGTGGCCAATTTTTCAAAGGCATTTGATTCCGTAGACTTTGAGATCATGATACGAAAACTTCATTCCCTACATTTTTCAAAAAGGGCTCTTCAACATCTATGTTCATGACATGCATACAAAATCAGCTGCTGAATGTGTCCAATATGCCGATGACACTAGCATATACCGTCATTCCAAACCAAAGCAACTGAAAGAATGTGTGGATCAAATAACCAAAGACATCGATCATATACAGATTTGGTCAAAAGAGACAAACCTGATTTTCAACGCCAAAAAGAAAAAATCAATGTTGTTTTCCACCAAACAAATGGCAAAGAAACACCAGTTCACTTTCTCTTCTTTTAAACTCTTAGGAATAACCTTTAGTGAAGATCCTTCAAGTCAACAAAGCTACAGCATCAGCATATGCAACTCTAAAAACTCTGACACTCCTGAAGAGATATTTGCCTTTCAACCTAAGAAAACAGCTTGCTGAATCTCTTGTTTTAAGCAAACTCGATTATGGTATTACTCGATATTTGATTGGGAGAATAGAAAGATCCTTGACAAGGAAAAAGGATGGACTGCTCGAAAAGTCAAAGAGACTATATACAGTGTCAAAAACAATTCCAGTATTAATAGTACATCGTATAATATTCCTGCGATATGGTTTCCAGCTCTACGCAAAACAAATTATTGACATTGCTTCCTTCCAGGTCCGAAATATTGACATTGCTTCCTTCCAGGTCCGAAATAATTTCGATCCTAATTTCGATCCTACTGAAAACATATATAAACTTTACATCATTCATTTACAAACGCCCGATGATGACAGTAGTAACTGTCGAAACGTCGCAAACAAAAAAAACCGGTCTATGACATGATAAACTCTAATTATATATTATGAATACTAGACTGACAAACAATATAAATATATTCAATTCGATTATGGTAGCGCTATAATTAACAATGCACCCGCCTATCTTTTTAATAAAATGCAAAGAGTGCAAAATGCCACAGCCAGCTTTGTTAGAGGACGATACTCCAGATATTCAGGTGTTGTTGCTCTCAAATGGTTACCAAGAAAAGAAAGAGCCGAATTTAGTCTCGTTAAACTTGCATGGAACTGACTGGCCAAACTTCTTGCGGATGAAAACCAACGAACCAACGAGACCAACGAGAAACTTTAAAGAGAACGAGTTAAAACTGAATTGGAACCAACATCGTATCCACGTTCGAGCATGAAGCCTCAACATTATTTAACGATCAACCACCGTCGTGTAAAGCAACCCGGACATATCTACTGCATGTTTCGAAAAAGATTTGTATTTAATAAACATATAGTAAGATTGTCAGAAGAACTATTTAATGAAGCAGATCTTAACAGGTTTTCTTGACGAAGTCTTTGTTATTCTTTTCTGCTTTTGCATTCACTCTTATTGCACGTTCAGTGTATGCACCAATAAGAAACAACCCAAGAATATTGGTGACACGACTCAGTGCAACATATATTTGTCCTGCATTGAATTTGCTTTTGTCTGTGCAGTTCAAAACTAATAACAGCTGGAGGCAAACTGAGGCCTTGCACTTTATGGCAAGTGCAAGCCCATGCAAGCATGATAGGAAATTGGGATCGACGAATAGATGATGAATTTGAAAACCTTTTCTTTGTGCTGAAAATTGATTTTGTTTTTTGAATCTTTATCCAATTATTAGTGCGTGAAAGATGATCAGATTGTCTTGATTTGATGCCTGCAGTGTCATCATCTAATTTCACATAGATATCAGTAACTTTGTGAGTGGATTTGATAAATTTGATAAAACCTACTTGCCCGTTTTTGTGATCATTATCTTTGCATTTACTTTTAAATTCAATTCATAGGCTAGACCTCCAGTTTCAGTTAGTTTTCCAATTTTAAGATTTTGTGGGATACTCATCAATTGCTTTGACTTGGAATAATGGACTTTCCAGCATAGCAAGCATTGCTCTATTATGTTCATTGACAGGGGCATTCTCAGCGTAAATGTGAATGGTATCCAGTGGATATTCAATATGATTTTTATCAATAAACCTTGATTAAAACAGGGTTTTATTACTTTCATCTAATCTTCCTACTCGTACTTGATTTAGAAGAGTGATAAATTCATCATTTCCTTTCTGACGAATAACTTCATTTAGTTTAACCAATAAAAATGTTTTCCACAGTTCAAGGCCAAGCAGACCTTGAAGGAAAGAAATATCATAAATATAGACAGGCTTTCCTTGCATTGGTGGAAGCTGATAAAAATCTCCACACAAAATAACTGGTTTCCCTCTAATTGGTTTCTCTAAATATCTCTAAATAATCTATTGGCAACTATTGAAATTTCATCAATGATTATCAGTTCAACACAAGATAAATTCAATCGCAATGAACCCTTTGCTTTATCATTCAGGGGAAATAATTTACCACATGTAGGTCTTTTTAAACCAGAATGAATTGTGGTGCCACTTATATTTATTGCGGCAACTCTAGTAGGTGCTAATACCAGAACCCTTTTCTTGACAGGTTCACCACTTTAATACATAAATACTTTAGTGACTGAATGATAGATGGTGGTTAATAAATGTGACTTTCCAACACCACCACCACCTGTTATAAAGAGATAGAAAGGTTCCATTTCTTGTGGGTTCTTACAGTTAAGATTTTTAACTAAATCAATCATTCATTGCAAAACAAAGTCAAAAACCGTTCTTTGTTGATTATTTAAGGAACGTATCCTTGCATTAATACCCTTGTCAGAAAGTAACAGCGACGCAACTGAAACCTCTGAAATATGAGTTCTAATTTGTTGTTGTTGTTCTTCTTCATCAAAATTGACCTGATCAGCTTGAGTTTTCGCATTTTCTTGCTGACCAGATAAATCATAAGGCATATTTATTTGTTCAGTGAGGAATTGTTCATATGCCTCTTGAACAATATCAGAATACAGCTCAATATTCTGTCTATTTTCGTTGACAAGGGAAAATACTTCTGGTTTATTAAGTTTTTCAATGTATGATCTATTATCTGACAATAATTCTTCCTCACTTCTGAATGGATAGAACATGAATAACAGATGATGTGCATAAGCTTCTGTTAGGTGTAAAGTAGCATCTTAATTTCTCTTTGATGACATTAAGGGGATCACTAATGGGTAATTAGTCACCGGATGGTTTTTCTCTATCAAATGATCTGGAAGTTCATTTGGTTGGTAATCATTTTCTTCAGCAATTTCCTTCAATGAGTAAATCTGAGAAACTCACTAAAGCAAAAGCCATCTAAGACACTATACCTACCATTTGAAAAAGTTGGATTTGGTCTATCACAATACCTATCCACCATATTGCGTTTAAAGATAGCAATGGAATCTTCGGGTAATTCTTTAATTTCCTTTTCAATGAGGCATACACGATAACTGTTGAGCAATTTACATCTGTCTTGATAAGTCAGTGAATTAATTTCGTGTTCTGTTATGTTTTGTCCTTTAAATTTATAAATAATTGCTACAAGTTCATTCCAGCTTAAATCTGCACATGAAAGAGTAAGGGAAAACGTTGGACAACCTAATTGTTTTACCATTGCTAATACTTTTTTCAATAAGCAGGAGTCCCTTGCACAGAACTCATAAAGCTGTATGCTTTATCATTAGCAATGAATTGCTTAACTGTTTCATTAAAATTTTGACTAAGCATTCCAGCTGTTAGATTTTCACCAGATACTTTCACCAGATACTTCTGATTCCGTAAATTTAATTGCTGCAAAACAGAATTAATAAAAAATAAATAATCGGGATGAGAGGCAAACTTTTGTGTGTAACTAAACAGTGCCTGGTTGAAATTTTTTGATGGGCTTAAACTGACATCTCGCTTGATGTTATATCCAAATTTACCAGTGGAGAATAAATGTGAGTGAGCAAATTCTTCACGATGTTCATCAGTGAGTATAGGTAATGGTGTTAAACCTTCACCTTGAGCTTAGTTCAGGATTTCCTTGTCGATTTCATCTTCAGTTGGAATAAATGACATGAAGGTAGATTCATCTGCACTAAAGAGGATCTTCTGTTGTCTCTAATTCTTCCTCAATTTCAAAGTCAATTTCATCTTTTTTATCAGTTTCAAGGTAAACCGAGTTCTTCAATATCTGTCAACAAATAATCAATAATATTGTTCATTTCCACAGCATCATTTTCATATACAACATTATCTGGTATGTTTGATACATCAATTCCTCCATTTTCATAAAGGTGATTCAAAGTAAACGCGACCTCTATACTCCAGCTTACGTTTTAATTTAACAACAACAAGTCCGTTGCTATCAGCCTATCTTGGCAATACTTTGACAGCACTATTGCTTTCTATGGGAACATTACAAATCGCACCTTTAATTTGGGGAAACTGTCCCTTTTGCATTATTGTAACTTTCTTGAAAAGTATACTATTAGCAATCAATACCTTTTCTAGTTTCGTATTTCCCTGAACTGAAGGTGTGAAATACTAGTCACAAGTTACACAAATATAAAATAGACCATCAAAAGCTGAAAATTGAAGGTGAAAAAATGAGCCCTATCAATATAAATGTTGGGACAATAATTGTTATATAAAAGTTGGGACAATAATTGTTATATAAAAGTTGGGACAATAATTGTTATATCAACGGGAACCAAATAGTGTGCATGTAATTTTGAAACATACTTAAAATATGACAAGAGGCGCATGGCCGCTGGATACGAGGGGAAGGGGGCACAGGACCCTTTTGTTATGAATAAAAATTGCCATTCTCCTATCGAAAATCTGCTCTTTTCATCCAGTGAATACTGCAGAAAAGTGCCGACATAGACGTTAGGGCTTCTACAGCACAAAATGTTCTTTGCACATCACTACACCTATGTATTACAATACAAGTGCACCCCCGTCTTATTAAAGGGGCTACGACACGGATCACGTGATATGAATTATGGTGCCGCACCAAAATTCGATTTGAGGCGAGATGAAATGAACACAGAGATAAGAGAATAAAAATAGCTATATAAACAACAGAATTCTTATTTTTCATAACAAATTAGCTTTATTGAAATAATAAAGTTTTTAGGGGGCTACCACCTTAACCAAGCAGAATTTTTGATTTTTGATTTTGTGTTTTCTATTTCTATTTCTGTTTCAAAATATTTCTCATGAGTAAAGTGTTTGATTAATTGATTAACTAATTGACCTTAAATATCTGCCATTATGATTTACCAACTTGATCTCTAATTTGGATCCAGTTTCCATATCATAACATCACACATAAAAGTTGTCTCAGTGGAGAGTATTTTCTTAATGTGTAAATATCATTCAAACTCTAATTCAACTATTCAACTATTAAGTTAAAAACTTAATTATTTTTATCTGTAATTTTCCTCAAGAGAGTATCAAATTGTGATAAAAAGGGCTGGTACCATTTAGAGGTGAAGAAGGTTGTTAAAATCGGGGGGAGAACTATAAAGCTCAATTAGCGTATAAGTTTTATTATGTTTCAAGTTCTGTATACACCTTTCCCAAATTTCTGTTTAAACATCTATTTGGACCTAGTCAGTACTTTCAGTGAAGGTATCTATTCTATAATCTATTATCAGCAGAGGGACTCTTGGACGAGATTGTTCTCTGTGTAAATAATATTTGCACTTATTACATAAATGAATGCCATTTCTGATTAACGGATTTTTAGCAATTTGAAGGTAATGGCGAGTACTTTAAAATGGTATTCTGTGTTCTGGTGTTTCGTCACAACTTTTATGACTGGAACCATCTAGAGGATAATCAATATGTGCAAAGCATACAACTAATAATGTGCGAATGGGGAAGCAGCGGGAAGTAGGAGGATTTAATTATTTCAAAATAATAAGTGGCGTAAGATTGGAAGACGGAATTAAATATTATCGATTTTCGCTTAATCTCGCAAAATAATTTACGGTCAAAACATGAATTACCCATTTTTGCGTGAGGGAAAATCCAGGTCTAGCCCGAAACAGTGATATATTGTTATATATTTTTTCAGTTTGGGGGTTGGATTTTTTAATAACCAGATTTTTTTATACAAGTCTTATAAAAGACGGGTATTTATTCGGAAAACAAATTCTTATTTTTTTAAATTCTATTCATGAAAAAATTATAGAGCTAAAGACAGCAAACGGAGAAACCATGACAACACAGTACGAAATCGACTGATATATTCAGAATTTTAATCACGTGATTCACTATGGCCTTTTTCCTTTTACGAACATATGGTTTTCACAGGCGAAATCGGCAGTAATGAAATTAATTAAAAAAGTTCGTCATAATATAACTAATATCTAGGAGAAGAAAGAGAAGGAGTAATTATTTTGATAAACAGGAATATTTCATTATGCGTTCTTTCTCTTAATTTCTGTTAACGAAATGTCCAAAGTTGTGTCTCCGCCTCCTCACTTATCAGTCTACCCTATACAAATACAACTAACTTTACTAATCAATCCTATTTTTCCCATCCATAATCCCTTTTACCCCCATTTCCTCCATTACCACCGCCATAACCTCCTCCATGACCATTTCCTGCGTTACCACCACCAGCACCACCAGCACCTCCACCACCGCCATTACCACCATTACCACCACCATTACCACCATTACCACAAGATTCTACAGAAGTACAATAAAATGAAACATATCATACCTGTCACTACATATCGCAATCAACAATGTCGCAAACCTGTCTTTTTTTCGAATTTTCTGTGACAAATAGTGTTGCGACATATTTTTTATTAGCGCTACATAAGCACCACCCCAGGTTCAAAATCACAAGGAATAAAAACACATTCTCTGTTCCTTGCACTTTCTCTGTTCCAAAGAAACAAGTAGGCCTTCAAGTTAAGTTAAGGTTTATGTAGTAGGTATAAAATCTGTCCCCTCAAAAAAAATCTTACCGTCGTTTTCTTGAATTTTTGTTGCGATATAGGCAAGCACTTCTTCCACTGAATCTGTTATAAAATACAAATATTTATTTCAATAAATGTTTTATTTTCTTAAATTTATTTTCAGAGTTGGGTACGTAAAGTGTTTAATAGAATGTAATCTCAAATAATCCATATACGGATGGTTGGACTTACAGTCAAAATTCTCATAGGTCTATACAGTGAATATCTTTTTAAAGCAGCCACCTATTTTACGCACCAATGGTGTCCGTCCGCTTTATAAAGATATCTGCTGTATCTCACTGTATATCAATATCAGCCATATCAGCCATTGGCTGTCTTTACCAAAAGACAAAACTAAGCAAATCAGATGTAACTTGTATCACAGAGAATGCAGGATAAAAGATAAGGAATTATAAATACAAATTTATGTTAATAAATGGAAAGAAAAATGAGTAGAAAAGATTAGAAAACTGATATCGAAAAAAATATACTCTGTAACGTAAGTCAAACAACAAGGATTGGACTTATCTTACGCTTCTAGTAAAATATCTTTGGTACCATAAATTAAATACACATACACGGGACATTGTCATAATCTTACCTTCACTATTCTCATCAGACATTACCCTATCGATCAACGTTCCCAATCCATCTAAATGTATAAAACATTTTTATTTCATGTTCTATTAAAAATTTCAATTTTCTTGCATTGTTTGCTGTATTTGATATGTCTTGATGATTATTTATCACTGTTAAACAGTGTTATTATCAGGCGTTTCACAAGGTTCGGTCTTTGGCCTAACTTTGTTTAATATTTTTCTTAATGGTTAATTTTATTTAATTAAAAGGGCCACGCTTCACAATTATGCTGACGACAACACACTATGTATTTTAGCTAAATACCAGGTAAGCCTTGTTTCTTTGCTGGCAGTTGAATCTGAAGTTGCAATAAATTGGCTGGTTTCAATCAAATGATAGTCTGACTGAGATTATCCAAAAAAATTCCAAAGTATTGTCTGGAAAAAGAACAGAACTAACACTGCTGAATTATTTTCTTAAACTGATAAAGTGGTAAGTTAAAAAAATTGGGTGAAGCTTTACAGGAGTAAATATACTTTGATAACTATATTTCTAATTTATGTAATAAACCCCCTGTGTGTGCATGTGCTAAAATGCATATGTGGTGGTTAATGAATATAGAAGAAAAAAAATAATGATTTGCTCTATTTTATTGCGCATACTTTATAAGGAAATGAATGAACTAAAAATTTTCTTCAATTTTTCTTTATAAGGCTTCATCTATATTTAAAGTGGATTTCCATTTAACAGCATTTTAGAGATTTTGTAGAGCATGTGTAATCACCGCGCTGTGCCATTTATATCGTTTTGACGTCGAACATCGATGGAATGTCTTTATGGCATGTTCAAAAACAATGACGTTATTTATGCATCCGATGTTCAAATTTCAGTCACCCATTAGTGGTTCGACTTAATCGTAATCAGGGTCATAAAGTAACCACAGGCGGATCTAGAGGGTATGTCGGAATTTGTGAAGGAAGAATGTTAACTAATCACATTGGTGATACATATTGAAAACAGAAATTAGGTTCATGTGCTCCTTTACAATTCTTGACAATCCTAGATCCGCTGCTGGTAACCACACCGTTAAGCACAAATCTCATACACGTTAAGCACCAAAATCTTATCCTGACTCCCGAAGTGTCCCGACTTACGTCAATAATTATTTTAAAATAATTAAATCTCGCTAGTTTGACTGTTCATGATGGTTCAAAGCATCCTATGGCTTCTGAATTCCCCTTTCCCACACTATTACTTGTTAGCCTTAAGGTAATTGTGGTTCACAATGCACACAATAAATAAAACAAAGCTTGTATGCTTTACAGCTATTGATTATCCTCTAGATGGTGCGGACTTCTTTATAAAGTGAGTAGCTTTTTTATACATCAATAGTGTCCGCTTTCGACTTTTCGATACGAACTAGCAGCCAAGAGCGACGACCGGTAAGTGTTTGGGATTCAATGGTTGTCTGTTTTCCCAAAGTCAAAGAAGACATTTTCTCCCATTCATCTAGATAAGCTTTAGGATTTTTTTTAATTTGAATGTTATTCAGAATGATCCTTTTCTAAATGTTAATCAATTGTTGCTGAGTAAGTTGAGAAAGTATTGTTTTGCAGAAGTCATTCTAGTCACGGCTACTTTTTCCACTTTTTCGTATTTTTTTAAGATCAAAATTTCAATTTAAAAAATTATGAAAAGAACATTCGATTTATAAAAAAACATTCGATTATAACATTTGATTTAATTTGATTGGAATTATGTCATAAACAAAGATTTACAAATCGATTTCAATTCATGTGGGAAATTTATTTTCTCGTTGTATCAAATTTATAGAGCCAACAGGGATGTAAACAATCGAAAGTAAAACTTGTGAAACTTGTAAAAGTTTTTTCCGGGAACGCGATTTTAATCATCAATCGAAATATTTTCAACATGAAATATAAGTTAATTTGAATGTATCCCAAGTTTCTCTTGCAATTCATAGCTTTGTATAATACATTATTTTCTCGGCTCTTTTCGCTCCCTCTTTTATTATAAGGACTAACTTACCCTGGAACATATTCTTTCTCGCTACTTTTTATGTTTAAGCATGTTAGGCCACCGTCCTACTGTGTCTACCATTTTGCGTTACAGAAAAACAAACAAACAAACAGACAAACAGAGAATCGGGTATTAATATATAGGATGTATAACTTTTAATAGTGAAGAAACTAGTATCCCGTGTAAAAACATTTTACAGGTTGATTTTTTCTATTAGTTTCCTATTAATATGGTGGTGACGAATAAGGGATAAGTAGTACGACGCTATAGAGGTCAAAATGCTGATCAAAGGTATTACATCAAAAAAAATGAACAATATGAAAGGTTGTTTTTTGTCCTTATTTGGTAACGGTTATATCTATCTATTGAATCTTTTTTTTAATATATATATAGATAAATCATAAAACATATATTTCATTTGAAACAGACGCATCGATGATGATAACAGGGGCCGCTCAAAATGTAGGGTCGACAAAAGAGATTAATAAATCAGAAAAAAAAAATAGGTATGCGAATGTAATTAATACATTCCAATTGTCTTGTTTTTTCAGACAATATCTAAATGGATTTTTAAGATTTAATCCAGGTTTCAGACTTTCAGCAACTCATTTTAATTACAATCGCAGTTGTGTCAAGTTTAATATTTAATTCTATTGTCTGATTTTTTTAATCTCATAAGCTTTTACGTGTAAACAATGGAAACAATGGAAACATTACACTTCTATTTATTTCATTTTTTGTACGAAAAGCGCGGCACTACATTTTGAGCGGCCCCCACTATCATCATCAGGCATATTAAAAAAAGATGCCGAAAAAAATCACAGAATGTTCAAAGCTGGTCAAAAAAGCTGGTCAAAAAAATGTATGGGATCGTCTGTGTACGACGTGCCGTTACTGAGATATTGTCGACCAAACATTTTGATGACGTCACACCCGTCCCCAAAAAGTTTTAGACCCAATTTTTTTTTCGTCTCCCCATTGCCAAATTATCGCGGACCTCAAAAACGTCAGTTATTCCCATTGGCTCTCGAGATATTTGCCCCTAAACGTCGCGTTCCTTTGGGGGTGCAATGCAATGTCCCCCGTGCAAAAAAACTGAAGACGCGTCATTTGCTACTACCCCGTAAGATGGAGCTAGAGATTCCCGTAATGGGAGATTCCCCCTATCCTAATACGGAAAAACATACATCCATTGACGAACTTCCCTAGAGATTTTACCTAACATTCTTTCTTTAAAAGTTAGGTAAGAAAAAAGCAAGATTGCGTATTAGTATAAGAAGATATATTACCTTTAAAATGTTTTGCATGGCCCGTGTGGCAAACTCGTATATAATGTGTATTATGTACAGTTCTTCCTAAAAATAAAATTATTATTTCCATTCCATAGCAACATAAATATTATAGTAAAAACTTTCATCAACCTTAGTCATAGAGATATGAAAGAGATACAGTAACAACCATGTAATTCCTTTTGCCCGATGCGTGTTGAAAAGCGCGAAAATCAAACATAAATTATCGTGCTGTATATGGTAGGAATGAATTATATTGCATAAAAGAGAATGGTACGATTCAACTTCTATCAGTTGTTTAAAAATTCAAAAGAATTTTGAATACATCATTAAGGGGCTATTCATGTGGGTAAACATTCCCTCGGTAAGCAGGATCTCGCCTATTGAGAGTAGGCGGGAGAATTTCTTTCTTATATGAACACAATTTCCTCGGTAAGCGGGGGAATTTTGCGTTTTGTCGGTAAAATTTTGTATTTATTCTTTTGATCATATACCGTTACATCATGCACGTGCGAGTCATTCCCTCGCTTACCGAGGAAATTGTTTTTCTTATAAACAGAACGAAACGGTTTAGTACGTCGAAAAGTTATCCCGCTTACCTAGGTAATGTTAATCCATATGAACCGCCCCTAACTTGACGTTATTCTATCTCTTTTCCTATCACTATGCTTTAGTATATTAAAAACAATTTCACCAGAATTCATTACACTTTTACAATGCCGACAATTAAAATACCTATGGACAATCCAACCATCATGGACAACATGAACAATGCCACAAAAGTCTTCATGATTTTATCTTTGCTACTGCTAACTCAACTCTGGAAACACCCTGGATAAAATCAACAGCTTACTCAACATCTACTTATACTCCACAGAGTATTCCTGTTTAATAACTTTAATAACTGAATCTCTTTATCCAATTACACATGCATAATTACACATTATTGTATCGATTAAAATATGACTATTAATATGCTTCAACACACTGCAGCAAACATCCTTGAATAAGAAATCTACCCAATGTTTTGATTATTTAGAAGTACAAAAACAACTTGTTACATTAATGAATTGCGTTATACGTACGTTTCTCGCTATAAACTTTCCAAATACCTTTTAGTACTTTGTTTCAAGCTGCTGTTCGCAAGCATTGTACGCCCCCATCTCCAATATGGTGGTCCTGTGTGGAACCCTCACCTGCAACGACAGATCTCCCTCCTCGAAGATGTACAACGACGCGCAACAAAATTGATACCTGGAATGAAAAACTTAAGCTACAAGGAAAGATTGGAAATCATGAACCTTCCGTCCCTGCAATATCGTCGATATAGGGGCGACATGATCGAGATGTATAAGATCACCCATGAACTTTATGATAAAGAAGCTATTGGAAATTTTCTTCGCTTTCGATCGCAGGATGGTCAAGAACACAACCTACGTCGTCACGGATTTACGGTCACCCGACAAAAATGTCTTAAAGACGTAAAAAAGTATTCGTTTAAAAATCGAGTTGCGGAACAATGGAACAACCTGCCACCGGACCTTGTGCAAGCACCATCTCTTAATTCCTTCAAAAGTCGACTCGATAAGTTATGGAAAAGTGCTGGTATTATGTTCGATATCGATCTGAATCTCGTCGAAACAACAGCCTGTCGACATACGCGATATCGACAGGTCGTTAAAGATTGAACCTGGTGTTAAAGGCACCATGTGCCTACTTCCAGAAACTTGTATAATAATAATATAATATTATTGTGATGCAAATGTAGTAATGAAGTAGTAATGAGCAGGGTTTTTTTTTAATTTAATTAGATTGCTTTTAATTTCTTTAATTTGTGAAATATATGACTACCACAAGGTATTTTTTGGGTTTTTTTATTATACCAAAGGATATAAGAACCACTGGAGTCAGTATTCATAGTTATCCAATACACCTTTCCTAAATATCCGAATATGCGGATCGTTTGCGTAATTGGTATGCGGAGATATTCATCTTGCATATGGACACTTTTGTATCCTGAAGTATGCGGATTTGCGCTATATCTCTGCATATTCTTGGGATATCTGTTACATAAATCCGCATACAAGATAAACGGAATCCGCATATTGCTGTATATCAAAAATCAACGAAGCGATTTTTTCACTGCTTTCGATTTCTCCTTGTCTATTTAAGATGAAATGTTTTTATTCAAGTTGTATCAGTCACAGGTCCATGCTGGGGATGAAAGAGAAAGAGAATGATATTTTCTTTGATATACATTTTTCATAAAAACACATTATAATCCTTTATAAACAAATACAAAATTGACATAATAACATACTCGTTAATTACATGATGGATCAGAGATCTATTTAAAGCGGAGATTGTTGTGTTAAAAAATGTAATGGCAAAAATTCCACAAAAATCAAATTTAAAAAAAAAATAATACGAATAGAAAGAAACCTTCTTGTAGCCAGTCTATAAATTGCCAACTATTCTTAATTTATTTGCGGAGCTAGGATAACATAAAGTTGGGATACCCCTGCATAACTCCGCATATCATAAATATGCGGAATTCCGTATTCACAGCGATACAGGAGCCGTTTACGCAGTGACATAAGACTTCGAAGGTCTAAAA
Source organism: Turritopsis rubra (assembly GCA_039566895.2). Lineage (NCBI taxonomy): Eukaryota > Metazoa > Cnidaria > Hydrozoa > Anthoathecata > Oceaniidae > Turritopsis > Turritopsis rubra. The sequence continues at coordinate 6,491,738 of CM077617.1, read as the reverse complement.
GTTAAGAACATACTAAAAACGTTCGAGGCTTAGGAACGTTTCCTGTTTAGAAAATATTTTTACGTTTTACAAGAGGATGCCAATATAAGAACACAAGAGTGTTATCATCATTATAATCATCAAGTAAACACCATTAAAATTAGAAAAAGGCAACCAAGTTCATTTTAATTCGAATTGTAGATATTCAATAATGTATAACTTAAAAACATATATTCAGAACATTTTTAGGCTTCAAAGTTGAAAAGTGAAGAACGTTTGAAGGCTTCATCACAGTTGAGTGTTCTTATAAAAAATGTGCAGTGGGTGTTTGTGCATGTTTAAAGGGGATGCGAGAATTAGATTTTCTATTTTTGTCCATAAACACCAAAAAGATATCAAACAGCAATCTCCAATAATTTATTTTACAAAATTCATTGTAAAAAAATATATGATAAAACTATGCCTTACTTACCAAAGAGTCGCTCTCGCGCTGGCAATTTTATGGAAGAGAGGCGTTTTTGAAGGGCGTTGTGTTGCACTTAAATGAAGCATAAGATGCAATGAGCGATGAAAATTTGCCCACAAAATCCATTTTAAGAAAATTAGGACTATTAACTTCAAAATTTGTTGAAATTGGTCAATTTTGGGCAGGTTTGACGACCCACCGTGCGGCTGGATAATCGAACCTAATAAAATCGTTCCGCTCATTGCATAGAAGCAACTGCTAAGAGCAATTAACCCCATCAAATTTTCTTGAGATATCTTTGCCAGGGATTCAAAAATACAATGCCTGAGAAATTTACGTTTTAAAAAAATAACAGAAATTTCGAGAGCTATTCTGGTTTTCAAGCCCGTCCATCACTATGTTTTCATGGTGAAGCAGTAATGATAATTTTCTATTTCAGCACTGAAAAGATGGAAATCCTACAATATTTTATGAAATCTTGGAGCCGTGTTAGCACTAATTTGTAATAATTACCCGAATAAAAAGTTTTGTCGTCAAATCTTAAATATTAAAGTTCTTAACCCATTCACCTTCACTTTTATTTAACTATTTTAAGGGGAAAATTGAAGTGCAATACATTTAAAAGTGAAACCTACGGTAGTATGTACAAGGGGGCTGGGTAATTGTTTCCAGCTATTTTCCAATTATGAGTCATCCATTGTGTCACTTTCAGGTCATTAAATATATCCACATGAATGCATTCTGCGGTAGTATTTAAAATGATTTGTGTTTTCTGTAGATTTGCATTATCATAGTAGGGTTTGGCGATTATATAAGACATAAAAATCTTCCTTTCAAAAGCTTTTTATAGAGTTTGGCATCAGGAATTATTTTTTAATTTGGAATCTTATGGAATTTATCAATTTGCCTTTTAACTTTTTCCATGTTACCAATGAATTATGTTAATCTTAATTATTCCCAACTCTCCGTGTAAAGTTGACTCACTTAGTCAACTGACAGAATAACAAATAAATGCGATTCTTCGCGATTTTATATCGCATTTTCCTTCTTGTGTCCTGTAAATTTGGTTAGCATCTGACATCCTTACGCAAACTTTGTCTTCAAAATTTTTATTTCGCTTGCGAACATATTGATCTTTTAACTCATGGCTTCGCAACCCTTTATATATTGATAATATAATTCTATAAATAGTTATTCCATTCAGAGAGACCAGAAGCTCACTTTGCCTCATTTATTACAGGTTTGTTTTGGTCTCCTACACGAAACAGGAAAAATGTTTTCACGGAGTAATTTTTTGTCATTTCAAATCCTTTAATTACTCTAATCAAGTCTAATATGCTAAAACTTCATGATTAATGCAATAATGGAAATAGCAGTCGGGAATGAGGAAAAATGTTGGCAATATTTTGGACCAGAGAAAGAAATGCATAAGCCGATTTAATTTTAATATCTCATTTCATTGTCATTTATCCCAAACCTCCAACAATCACTGATCCAAAAATAGCACCGGAACATCCTATTGTTTCGGAGCTCGATCTAGATCTGAGGGTGATTCCCTCATCGTCTTCGTTCTTGTTGTTTCGTTGAGGACGAAAGAAGAGAAATTGTTCGTCGAGGAATAGTGGTAAGAACTATTCCAACTACGAAAATTCATTTTCGTAGATTTCAGCTCGATCTGCCAAATTAAGTTCCCTAAAAGATCTTCTTCAACTAACTCGATTCTGGAAAATAATTTGTATTGAAATTTTTAATAATATTATATAAATAATCGATTAAATTTTGATGGCTTTAGGGGAAATCCAACAAGCGGTAATGATGGTTTATCAACAAAAATACGAAGGATAATTTTATTGCTAATTATTAACAATATCGCTAAGTCACATTTAGTAGTCCTAGAAGTTAAAAAACTTGCAATGAACAATTCATTAGTTTGTAATGCATTATTAGAAAATAACAGTATAAAAGGAAACAAATCTGAAAACTTAAACTAAAAGAATGATTGACAAAAATCGATCATCAGAAATATTGGCTATTAATTTATGTGAGAATTACATCAAATATTATTGATAAATATCACTAATATCTACTACTATCTACTACTAATACCTAATATCTTGTGAATTATGCTAATAAAAGATAAAGATTGAGGGGTACACGTTTTTTTTTATAAGAAACCAAATTAGTATATACTAGACCCGTCAGAATTTAAGAAACTTTGGAATCAAGATAGCAATGCCAATTGATGTAAATTTCATAACATTTCGAACGCTTTTTTATTTTCCCAGTGTTTTTTATCTTAAAATCAAAATTAATTCCTGAAGTGAAAAGCTTGTTAAGAAACTTTTAGAGCTTAATTCACTACATATATTAAAAAACTTTTGAAACTAAACCATTCGCTAGGTTTCTTATATAATAAAAAATGTTTAGTGGTTAATCGACTGACTTAGTGAAAGGATCTATTGGTTTTTATTATAACTTTAATATCACAAATTACCGTTTGCATTGATTTTCCCTGAAATCGTCATAAAATATATATATATATAGACTCGAGTAATATGAAAAGTCATAAAAAATAGTGATTGTTGTAAAGTTGTATTTACACTGAAAACACATACTTTTTTACAAACGTGAAAGATTTCGTTGCTAGAGACATTTGACAAAGATAAGAAGAATAAAGGATAACCTCTGAATAAAAACTAAATATTCAATTACATTCAACGTGTCCTCCGGTTTTTTTAATACAAAGGTTTACCCTGTTTCTCATTTCAGTAAACGAGCGTCTTATCATTGGTTGATGCTGTCTCAATAAATTCACTTCGTCCACTATTCTTCCTCTCAATTTAGTCGGATTGAAAAAATGAGGGCCAATAATTTCCCCATTGCCACAAAGGCAAAGCCAAACATGAAGCTTTTCGCCCGAATTACTCTTCTCAAATTTAAAATTTGGAGGAGGCTGATCTTTTGGCGCGTAGCAGCGGACGTTTTGTGTGCTGACCGTACCACACATATGGAAAACAGCTTCATCACCGATCACAATATATAAAACAAAACGAATATTATGTGCTTGCTGCTGAAACCACTGACAAAATCGTAATCTTCTTCTAAGATCACCATTTTTAAGCTCCTGTACGATGTGGATTTTGTATGGCTGCCATTTTAAATCTTTATTTACAATATTGTTGAAAGAACTCTTGGACAGTCCAGTCGGGTTGTTCCTGCACGAAACGTCTTGTGGTTGTTGTATCATCAGCTGCCTGACTAGGAGCCCGTTTTTTTGTGGACACACTGTATAATGTAGTTTTAGCAATAGGAAGTTAATTATTAATTTATTTTACCGATGGTAATTGCTCATAGAGCTTTGCAGTGATACACTGATGTGGGCCTCCATCCAGAATAAGTGCCCCAGATTTTAAGGCAACAATTCGCACGTACCAGACTGATAGATGATTGTGGTGTTATTACAACATTTCAGCCCCAATAGGCTGTGCATATATTGCATATGAATGGGTTTTTTTATATTATTTGTGTGGATTTAATTTCCCAAATCAACATCCGGGGATATTGAGCATGGATTTAATTTTGGAAAATTGGCCAAATTCCACGAAAATTTGTCCGGCAGATATTTTCCCTCCTTAATGTATATAACATTATCTGAACTTTTTTCCATTTAAAAATAATTTGTCTGGGTGTTCTTAGAATTACACTACACATGAGTTAAACATAACAATACATAGGCAACACCGGACTCATAATTTATAACTGTACCAACTTGTGTTTTGTAGATTGTTTGTAGTGTTGCATTTAAAGTCACGTAAATTTATGAATAGAAAGTCTGAAAAAATAAAAAGGCAAATATTGAGTGCTCTATTTCTCTATCATCACCAAGAATGTTAATCATCTTTGAAATTTTAAACATAATGTAATGCGCCAACTATAGCTTGTTCATTGAATGAAACCATACAAAAGTGATAGCATGTTTTGACAGTTAGCTATAAAAATAGCTTTTTACAATTTTGTCAACACTATACACCAACAGAGTATCTTCCCAGTTCGAAGTTCTTGTTATCATCCACATTTACTAGTTTTTACTTAACATATTTGATCCAAAACATTTTCAGAAGACATTTGATGCTTGTTTTTGGTGTGGGGTGAGCGACCCCCTTTTTTAAAGACGCACTTTTCACATCTTAAAACTGCTGTGGTGGCGGTTTTCGGTATATTTTTAATTAATACTTCACTTTCTTGGTCTAATTCCCGTTCTTTCAACAAAATATCTTCAACAATCAAGCCATAAAATCTTCTATTTTATCGCCAAGAAAGAAAATCTTACAACGGTTCAGACATTTTTAGAGTCTTTATCCACTATAACAACACGGGTCGTATCTTTTTTCTTGTGACTATCATTTAACGAAAAGTCCATGGTTTTGTTTAGTTTATGGACAACCTATTTTGCTCATGATATTATTTTCTATATACATTATTTATGGGCACCATAATTTTAGCATAATTTTCCTGGTGTGCCATCATAATCATACTCAATACAAAGTTAGCAAGGTTTGAAGTGCTGAAACCATGATAGTTGTGGGGGAAAATATTACAAGAGTTGTGGAATTGAATTTTCTTTTCAAGATCAAAACAGTTCTTATATCCACATTTTGAAATGTACATACCATAGTTGTACCATAGTTGTATACATAATTATATATATGTGTAGCTATTATATTTAAGAAGATCTTGACTAAAATTGAAATTTTTCTTTCATCTCTATTGTAACCAAATTTATAATAGTGTCTGTTTGTTTTGCTTCGAAGTCAGACATCTTGAAATTTTTTGAAAATATTACTTTTGCGGCATACATTTACGGGCCGTTTGTCATTTTACGCGTGCGTCAATTTCCAAACCGAATCATATTCCCAATTAATTTAGTTTTGTGCGGCAAAAGGAAGCCTAATGTGAAGAGCTCTTTTTCAGTTTGAAACGGCAAATTTAACCGTTCTTTTTTTTAAAAAAGTCGAACTAACTTTTCTTTATCATATTAGACGCCTTCTTAAGGTGTAGGAACCCCCTCAAAAAGATGAAAAAATGAGAAGTGAGCGTTTAAAAGACACTACAAAGTTTTGAGAAAGTTTTCCACATAATTTTTATGTCTTGCTAGCCCTCTGTTCGCCACAAGTTTTCCAAAAGCAAATACGCATAAATATAAGCAGGCTTTCTATACGCGTTGATCGGCAATCTCATGAAATATCCATGCAATTGAGTTGATACTTTCCAGGAAAGTTATTAGCAGTTGCCCCTATGAAATGAGCAAGACGATTTTGCTAGGCTCGATTATTCAGCCACACGGTGGATCGTCAAATCTGCCAAAAATTGACCAATTTCAACAAATTCTAAATTTCAACACAACGCCCTTCAAACGATGCCTCTCATACAACGCCCCTCCTCTAGAAAATGGCCAACGCGAGAGCGACTTTTTGTTAAGAGTTTGGAGGACATTCATCAGATGCCGAAAACAATTTTTTTCATCATCTTTGGTCACAATTTGTTACGTCGTACCAATGAAATGAAACCACCCTCAGTGTGAACCAATATCTACTGCAGATAAAAGTTTCACTTTAAATAACCGTTTTTTTAACTGTTTATATATGCGCTCCATTTTCTTTACAAACATGTCGCTTTCAAAGTGCATGCCAAGTTTAGAATTGGCGGTTTTTGCTTAAATAGCTTATGCGTTCTTAGTATTTTATTATAGCAATTATTAATCGGAATAGAGGATTCAGAAGAATGTGGTTTGTTAAGTAAAAAGTAAAGAGTAAAAATTGTTAAAATTATGCAAAATGATAGCAATTACATTTTATTACACAGTTAGTACTTCAACAATACAACACATGACGGATGAATTTTTCAGTCCTTTCTCCTAATTAATTAATTAATAATAATCTTGCATAATTTATGCAAAATGATAGCAATTACATTTTATTGCACAGTTAGTACTTCAACAATACAACGCATGACGGATGAATTTTTCAGTCCTTTCTCCTCCTCTTTTATACCAGCATGGAACAAGGTATTTTCGTAAACTCAAATATTCTAAAAGTTGCGTGAAAATAAAGAAAATGTATCCGCGGACTGTATAAAGCTGCTCTTCAAGCTGGTGTTATCTGGTTATTACATCGTATCTTTTTTAATACTATTTTTCGAATTTTAGTATGGTTAGAGAAGTATAACAGTGGATTAATTGACGAGTTTAATTGAAACATCAACTGTCCAACAGCCATGATTGTGGATTGGTGATGAAAAAACCATTGCATATGTCCTGGAAAGTAATATACCATGACAACGAACACTCTGTTGATAAATGTACCAATAGTAGACCCTACAAAGACAGTTGATAAAAGGAGAAGCAATTTCAATGTTTTTTTGGGTACTTGTGCATTTTGTAGTCGCTGAGTCTTGAGGATTGCACTCAATTTCAAATAACATGCAACAAATGTGGAATACATTATCACATAATAAACCAAAATTATCCATGAAAATGCTTCATTCCCAGAAAACCTCCCCACAAGCAAAACCAGCGGAATAAGCCATGGTACGGCATACAACATATATTTACGTCGCTTAATAAATGTTTTATAATTAAGTCCTTTCTTAATATGATAGTAGCGATCAACAGCGATCATGACTAAAACCGATCCGGAGATCGCAATTAGCACAAGAAAATGTCCAAAATTCTTTATTAAACGGTTTTGATGATCCAATGCTTGATATGCACTAACAGGAGAAAGAAATGTTCCAACCAAGAAATCTCCAATTGCCAACGACAGGAAATGTAAATCGGAGGAGTTACGAAGTGATGGATTTGTTGCAAATAGCAATATAATAATGAAATTCTCAATAGATGCAATTACTGCGTTGATTCCAAAAATAACTGTGAAATACATTCGTTCATGTTCAGGCAGCCAGTCCATAGTATAGAAGCAAGAAATTAATTTTTTGTCCAACATCTTTGTGAAATGTCAACACGAAAATCTATGTTTCACATCATTTGTGGTAGGTTGATTATATAGTGTCTTGTAATCAGATCTTTTTCACACCATCAAATAATAATACAGAAGAAGAAGGAAGTTAAAAGCAAAATCTATTGTAACAGTAGCGATTTACTGTGAAGTGTATTTTAGATGATAGCACTCCGTAATTGTTATATAGTATCTTGTAATAACATCTTTTTCACACCATCAAATAATATTACAGAGGAAGAAGGAAGTTAAAAGCAAAATCTATTGTAACAGTAGCGATTTACTGTGAAGTATATTTTAGATGATAGCACTCCGTAATTGTTATATAGTATCTTGTAATAAGATCTTTTTCACACCATCAAATAATAATATAGAAGAAGATGAAAGTTAAAAGCAAAATCTATTGTAACAGTAGCGATTAATCGTGAAGTGCACTTTAGATGATAGCACTCCGTAATTGAAAAGTTGCTAATCTGCAGGTGCTCAGCAGGCATACAGATAAATTTTGTGTTAAGATTTTTTTGCAGCATCAAATATTAATATAGAGGAAGATGGAAATTTATCTTTTACAGCAAGATGTAGTGGTGTCACGCCAGATTTATTACAACAGTAGCGATATTGATAAGTGCGTCCTGTAAGTAAAAGGTGCAAGCTCGCTAAACTGCAGCTGGTGAGCAGAAACACAAAAAAGAAAAGGAAAAGTTGATAAGATAATAATGAATGATATAATTCAGGAGAATTTAGTACTGTATAAAACTTAAAAGTTACATCTGATAAAAAATCAAGTTATTGATGCCACTAAAGTACGTTTCAAAATGACTTGCATACTTTTTAGAATGTCATAACTTTCATATATTTCTTTTCATCTTCAATTTTCAGCTTTAGTTCTCTCTTCTAAATTTAATTTTCATTGTATATTATAGATACTTTTCAATTGATACGATGTATTTTTAAAATCGGTTGAAAATTGGCTAAATTTCAAGCAAGCAATTCAGTTATACTTGGATGTAAGACAATTTTCGAAAAACTTTCAAATTTTACCTTTTTACCTTTTTACTTCGTCGCTTTAATATTTAGATCGTCATAACATATATTTAACTGCTTCACAGCATTCCAAGCTTCAAATATTTAGTCGGCCGTTGGCTGATCTCTATTTTCTCAGGATTTTCAGATTTAATTGTTATATTTGACGATATTACTATTTTTCATGTTTTTTAAACTTCAATTTTTAATTCTGTTGCTTTTCTGACATTATTGAAATTATACTGACAAAACGGTGAAGCCTTAAAAATATTCTAATGTGTTTCCGATATGAACATGTTTTAAAGGTAAACATATATTTTCCTTTTCTTGGAGGCAGATGCTGCAACAGATGTAACAGATTCAGCGTCGGAAGGACTGTCATCGTCATCATCATCATCGCCACCTTATCATTGCCACTGCTTTCTGCAGAGTCTTGCCCCCATCCCCGTCATCCCCTTCG